>CM076977.1:51275155-51353270 GCA_039105355.1 Benthosema pterotum | reverse complement strand
GCCTTGGACATGGCCCAGGCTGCCAAATATAAAGACTATGAGCTGACACGTTAGCCCAGTTGTATAATGGCTTGTATATGGTTTGGTATTTTACTTGTTTAGTAAGGAAAGCTTCCTCAAACTTGAATCAATCTACTAGTGTTTATCAAACATTTTCAAGTTGTGACCCTGTGGACACCCATTTGATGGATCCCAGGCTAATAAGCCTCATATGGATAAATATATTATACTTGTCCTCTATAACTAGAATTGAACATTTAAAACACGTATAATATTTCTTTAGTTGAAAATAGTTCATATTTGTATCCCTTGGGCAGGCACCATTCATAGGTATGTGTAAAATATATATTGTAAACGTTACAAAGAGGCACCCCTATATTTTCTGAGGTTTTGACTGCAGATGTTTGAGCTGGAACACTCCATTGAGCGGGTTTGTAGGGTAAAACTGATTTGCATTCAGGAAACAGGAGGATGAAACTGTAATTTCTAGACTCAGATTCGGGCATGGAGGACTAAATGCATCGCTAAAGATAATGGGAAAACATGAGACAGGGAGGTGTGAACGCTGTGAGAGGAGGAAAACAGTAGAGCATGTAATGGAATTGTAGGAAATATGAGGCAGAAAGAAACAACTGAGGAAGAGCTGGCAGAAATTAAAGAGAATATGATTAATAATAGCCTATATTGAGGAAAGTCGGATAGAAGTTACTTATTCATTTTATTTTTTCTTTAGATGACAGGTCTATACGACATAATTAAAACTGGTAAAAGCAGGAATCCAAATATAAAGACAAGAGTTAGACACCATAGGTGCGGTAATGCGAACAAAAAGATTTGCCAACCGCCAATCAACCCAATAAAAGAAGAAGAAGAAAAGAAAAAGAAGAAGAAGAAGAAGAAGAAAAGAAGAAGAAAAAAGAAGAAGAAGAAGAGAGAAGAAGATGAAGATGATGATGATGATGATTTGGCATTATTTTTTTTTGTTGTTGTTGTTTTATGGTTGCTATGCATTCTTGCTGGCACTTTGTATAGCAGTTCTTAAAATGATACACAACAGTCCATGGCTATACACGGGTTACAGTGTATTACCAAATACATTCAAAGTGGCGTCACCTGTTTCGAGTGGTTTGCGCCTACTCTATGGTTTGCGCACGTCATTCGTTTCTCACAGAGCCTTTGAAATAGACAGAGTTGCGACATTGAGGGGGCAGAAAATAGTCTGTCACGTGGTTCTAGTACTCGCGCGAGCCCCATAGCTCTCAATGCACTCAGTAACTTCCGGCTGTCACTATTTGTTGTCACTATCCCATAGAGGTCTATGTAGAGGAGCCGCCATTGCACTGGCCCCATGAAGTGAACGGAGTTGGCGTAACACTGTATTTCCAAGGCTCTGTTTTTCCTCCTCAGGACCTCAGTTTGTTCTGGAGTGAGAGAGACAGGTACGTAAACACTATCGCTGCTGTATAATAAAGTTATATGTTTACATATTGTGCGTGCACTGGCACCAAACTGAAGGTTTCATGATGTGAAAACATCATGAACACACACAAGAAAACATTCCCATGCTAACTGAGATTCGCTGTGGTTACTTGAAAGCATGCTGTACTGTAAATACACTGTAAACATCATATGCCAACTGCCAAAATCCAAAATGCACTATGGCAACTTCCAAAATGCACTAGAATGCCTAGATGCTTATATATATATATATATAATATATATATATATATATATATTATATATATATATATATATATATTATATATATATAATATATATAAATATATATATATTATATATATATATCATTGACCATTAAATGACCATTATTCTTCTACATTCTCTAGTTTGTGTAGACTAAGTTGGGCTAATTCACATTTCAACTATTGATGTAGAAAATGAACCCAAATGGATCCGCAAGGGTCCATTTGGTTTCATTTCTACTTGGTTCTACTTGTTCTACTTGGTTCTAGTTGCCCAATTTTGCGTTTAAGTTTACTTCCTACTTGGGTGCTTTAAACCAGGGTTTTTCAACACATGGTCCCTGAGAGGGTTCCAGGTGGTCCCCAGCTAAGTTGGTTAACCAGATGTAACTCTTGAGAGTGTAAAAATGAAGTCCACTTGGTTTCATTTTAACACTTTACAAATTCATCATCTTAAATAGCCCAGGTCACAATGACCACCTTAAGACAAATGTATCTTGTGTTGTGTTATAGTGCACTAATTACAACCAGGTAGCAGTCTTCACTTGCCCCACCATTTTTTTTTTACTTGCCCCGGGCAAGCGGGCAAGTGTTAGTGTCAAGCCCTGATCATTGGAATTGTAGTGTGGTAGTGTTGTACAATTGTACACGACATTGAAGTGACAAGGGTCTTGTTTAATTTCATTGTAGGCATTCTAGAGAACGCTGCATGCCTGTTCTTCACCCTGTGTGTCTTTGCAAGTGAGTCATTCTACGAAAACTTTTTTTTTTCCTGAAATTTTGACTTTTGAAAGGTTTTACTTTTCTGAATAGCCCACCATATTGAGCTATTAAGCTTAACAAATTTACCTATGAGAAAAACATAATTTCCCATCTCAGGCATTCAATATAAATTATATAGCTTTTAACATGGTAATAAACTGAGTTGAGTAAGAAGAAGACTTGGCACGCCCAAGGTTACGGAATCAGATATATTGTTGGAATAACAAACAGAATCTTTATTCTACTACTTGTTTTATATCATTATTTCATGCAACAGAGTTGAGCTGTTATGATTTAGGACCACATGTGAAAGTACAAAATGCCTCTAAAACGGTGTACAATAAGGTTTGAAATTGCCACTTTCTGTAGCATGTTGATTAATTTAATGCAGAAACCCTATTGGCCCATTGGTTGATACACTGGTATAGTCTGATTGCCTAGCCTACAGAATCCAGAATCTGTGTGTTGGCATGATTTGTGGCAAACACTCATTATGGGCAACTTGAAAGGAGAATTCCACACCAAAACACATTCGGCATCGATACCTTGATCGCTGTGACATCACATATATTGCACTTGATTTTTTGTCATAGATGCTCCCCTTTACTACATGTCCCCCTTGAGCTTCCTTTCGTTTTGGTTTCTTCAATGGAATATGCAATATTCCATTGAATATGGAATATTCAATGGAATACACAGTATTTAGGCAACTGGCTCTGCCATTACCTCCAGGGGTTGACACTAAGGTCTCCGAGGCACTTGCCCATCGGGCAAGTGCAAATCAGGTTCTACTTGCCCCCAGGTCAAGGTCACTTGTCCCCCCAAAAATATATTGTAAATTTTGCATTTAAGTTTACTTCCTACTTAGGTGCTTTAAACCAGGGGTTTTCAACAGGTGGTCCGGGAACCACCAGTGGTCCCTGAGAGGGTTCCAGATGGTCCCCAGCTAAGTTGGTTAACCAGATGTAACCTTTGAGAATGCAGAAATGAAACCAAATTGACCCTTGCGGGTCCATTTGGTTTCATTTTTACACTCTCAAGAGTTAAAATTCATCATCTTAATTAGCCCATAGTGGTCACAGACCCAGTGGTCCCTGACCCCAGCAAAATGATAGTTTGGAACCAAATGAACCTGGGAGAGAGATAGGTAGAGATATCTAGAAAGCAGGGAAAGACACAGAGGCAGAGTGCAATGACTGCCTTCAAGACAAATTTATCTTGTGTTGTGTTATAGTGCACTAAGTTGCACACTTGCCTGATCGGGCAACCAGGTAGCAGTCTTCACTTGCCCCCCCAAGCAAGCGGGCAAGTGTTAGTGTCAAGCCCCGACCTCTTCCCCTGTAAGGTCAGCTTTGTCACTAGGGTGGGCAAAAAAATCGAAATGCCAATATAGTGCAATTCTTAATGCCATGACATCAACATCGAATCGCCAGGTTCAAAATCGATTTTCTTTGCTATTTATGTAGCCTATTCATGAATGTGTTTATGTCAGAAAGACTGACTGTCGTTATCAGGCTGCACTGATGTATATGTTGACTTTTTGTTATTGTTTAAAATTGCTTTAAAAAGTTTCTAGTTGATTGAACTTGTTGTGGTGAAACACAGTTGATGGCATAATCAAGTTGTGTTTGTGTTTGTTAATGTTTTTTTTTTTTTTTTTCCTTTTAGGGCCTTTTTTCTGAGGGTGTACAAATGGAATCAAATGGTTTCAAATACAGGAGTTTTGAGTCCGACTATTCAACAAACTTAACTGGGACCGTTGCCTTCAGTGCTGCATACCTGACAATGTCAAAGTCAACAACACCCACAGCTACAATACTAGAGGTAGGACGAATGACAATCTGGTGCAAACATTTTGAAAAAAGATGGGTAAATTCTCTTTGTACAGCCCTGCCACTACATGGAATGCCCTGACCACTTCCCTCAGAAATGCAATTCTGTTGTAATATCGTACTGTACATGCAGTATTGCACGAGTACCTTTCACAATTTGAAAGACAAAAATATATATTTTTGTCTTCCAGACCTAATGTGAAAAGGGTCGTATTTATCTGCACTATGACAACATTGAATTATTGTATAATGGGACGTCATGTAACAGAGACACTGTTACATTAAAATTGTATATGCAGCCGCAATTTCATGAAAGTATGAAACGTAACACTGAGATTGCAATCATGTGGATTCAAATTCTACCAACTAAAACTGTTAAGATGAAATTTCCCTTGAAGGATGTTGGTCTTATTCATCATCGAATATGATGTTAGAAGAAATTAGCCACTGTGTGAACATGGTGACAACATGCATGCATTGCGTTTCAGGGGCCGACATCAGGACGGTAAACATGAAAGAGCTGACATCAGGGGTCCTGCATACCAAGTTCTGGGTGGTTGACAAGAAACACTTCTACATCGAGTGCTAACATCGACTGGAGGTACACGCGCGCGCAGCACACGCTCACACACACACACACACACACACACACACACACACACACACACACACCTGATCAGTTCAGCAAAGGGTCGGTGGTGACGTATTGTTGGTATCAGCCGGTAACACACCCAGCACACTGTCTGCAACTTGCAAAATAGGGACAAAATTATTTAAGCATTCAACCTTTGGGCCTTCTCTAATCTGTTAAAAACAGACAAAACAAACAATTTTCAATGTATCATCCATTTATAGATTTACCTTTGCAGTAGCCAAGCATGTTCCCCATCAAACATTTATAGTTTATGGTTGTAAGTTTTCCAAATTATCTGTCAGGCGATTCCCACTTCCTCATTTTCCCTTTTCCCTTCTTTCCCCGTTCCTGACCTTTGCTGACTCATCGTTGTGTCAAAGCCAAAGTCCTGAAGAGTAAATGACTCTCGCCAACAGGAAACATGTTCCATTTATTAAAGGGGCTCCACTATGAGTTTTTCATGACCTTTTCATGTTTTTACCAACCCTAGTGTGTTTTTATACTGCAAAAGGTTGTTTCTTAAAGAGTCAACCTATATTGAGGAAAATCTGTGGTTTTCTGTTTGTGTCTGAAAGGAGTGCATGAATGGTCACTCTCAGATTCTTCTGTTTATGGTGTCACTAAAATTTTAATAGTCTATCTTTAACTTTGTCTCTGCTCAAAGGACATTCTGGTACTGCACCCAAAGAGCACACTGAGTGGTGTTTGAATCAGGTTGGTGCCTTTAATGCAATACTATAGAGAATAATTTATGTTTATGTGGATAAAATGACAAAAAAAAATCTTTAACAAAACTCTATGTATGGTGTCCTCCTCAATCTCCATTCAACTCACAAAATATAAGAGTAGTTTGTGTTAGTGATCAACATAATGTGACTCGTATAATAGTATAATATAAAAGCATGTCATTTGTGGGGAAAAGATGTGATGTATCAATATATCAAAACGAATTTCAGCATAATTAGGAATTGCAATATAAATCGATCCAGAACCCTAAATATCAATATTGTATCGTATCATGAGGTAATGAATCGTCCCACCACTAATCTGAACGTGCCCATTCATACGCCCACATTAAGGCACAGAAAATCACAGATTCACAAATATGGGGATAACAACATCTCCATCCACAGAAGTTTGTTAATTTGCATTGTTGTTGCATTATTTCATTGTTGTATCCAGTGTTGTAATGGTACTTTTAGAAGTGGGGGGACGCCTCTGAAAGGGGAATTCCTCCATTTTATTTTTTATTTGTACAAATGGTTCACTTTGTACACTTTTGTACACTCTCATTAACATGGTGAAACACATCTTGATGATGTCATCAAGATGTATTTCACCGTGCTAATGATTTTTTTCAGACCCAACAATATTTTAGATGTGAGAAGTGGGGGACGCTGCCCCCCCCGCCCCCCCTCCACTACACTACACTCGTCAGTGGCTGTATGCCTGACAATGTCAAAGTCAACAACACCCACAGCTAACAATACTAATGGTAGGATGAACGACAATCTGGTGCCAACATTTTGAAAAGAAGATAGTTAAATTTTCTTTCTACAGCCCTAGCTGCCACTACGTGGAATGCCTTGACTACTTCCCTCAGAAATGCAAATCCGTTATAATATTTGTTAAGTAACATTTTCTAACACAGCGGTTTAGATTCCAAGGACTCTGATTTATTCATGGTCATTTACAATGACTGAAACATCTATAGCTTGACATTGTTGAGTAAGGATAACAACACCCAACGAACCAGTGATTTGTTTTCTAATAACTGATGAGGGGAAGCCGAGGTCAGTTGGTAGGGAAAAAAAACACCGGTTCGATGGCTTAATACAGTGGTTTTCAACCTTTTTTATACCAGGGCCCACTATTTATTCATAATTTGAGCTACGGACCACCATTTGATGACATTTTACCCCACAAACCGAAAACCCCAAAGATTTCTTCTGTTTTTATCTACAATTCCAGGCTGGACTTTGAAAACATAACAGCCAAACATAAAACTCTAGTTGTGTAGATTTGGGCTGGTTCAGATGATGAATATTTTAACTCTTGAGAGCGTAAAAATGAAACCAAATCGACTCGAAAGGGTCCATTTGGTTTCATTTTTCCGCTCTCAAAGAGTTAGATCTGGATGACCTGGTGTAGCCAACTTTCCATCATTTAGCCTGGGACCACCTGGAATCCTCTCAGGGACCACTGGTGGTCCTGGACCAGCGGTTGAAAACCACTGGCTTAATACATTAATAAATGACTAATAATTCACAGAAATAGTACATATCATGGCTGTACATAATAAGGCTATGTTTATTTTATACCAATGGAAATATCCTAAAAAGTTAATAATTTAATTGGAGTTCTATTTTACATTCAGTGTTTTTTTCCCCACAAATGATTATTGGAAAAATCGACTTGTGCACCAGAATTAACTGTCTCAAAATGTTTTTTTTTCCTCCTAGGTGCATAGATGAGAAGTTGCTGCCAACCTGATGGTGGTTGCTGCAAGAGTAGCCAGCGATCGTCAAGCCCTGCGTGATGCCAAGAGTTGCCGGCACAGAAAATCACAGATTCACAAATATGGGATAACAACATCACCATCCACAGAAGTTTGTTAATTATTTGCATTGTTGTTGCATTATTGCATTGTTGTATCCAGTGTTGTAATGGTACTTTTAAGAAGGGGGGACACCTCTGAAAGGGGAATTCCCCCCATTTTATTATTTTTTTTCTGAGAGTGTACAAATGGTTCACTTCTGTACACTTTTGTACACTCTCATTAACATGGTGAAACACATCTTGATGATGTCATCAAGATGTATTTCACCGTGCTAATGATTTTTTTCAGACCCAAAAATATTTTAGATGTGAGAGAAGTGGGGGGAACCGTCCCCCCGCGTCCCCCCTCCGCTACACTACACTCGTCAGTGGCTGTATGCCTGACAATGTCAAAGTCAACACAACCCACAGCTAACAATACTAATGGTAGGATGAACGACAATCTGGTGCCAACATTTTGAAAAGAAGATAGCTAAATTTTCTTTCTACAGCCCTAGCTGCCACTACGTGGAATGCCTTGACTACTTCCCTCAGAAATGCAATACGCCTATTTCACAGCCAGCGCGCGTGCTGCCCTTTAGTGGGGATAATGGGGGACACCGACACTGGGGGGACCCGACCAAGATTGTCATTGCACAAACGGCCATTGTTTTGTGCAATGACAGTCATGGTCGGTCCCCCCCAGTGTCGGTGTCCCCCCATTATCCCCACTAGAGGGCAGCACGCGCTGGCTGTGAAATAGGTCTATTCCGTTATAATATTTGTTAAGTAACATTTTCTAACACAGTGGTTTAGATTCCAAGGACTCTGGATTTATTCATGGGTCATTTACAATGACTGAAACATCTATAGCTTTGACATTGTATGAGTAAGGGATAACAACACCCAGGGCCCACTATTTATTCATAATTTGACCACGGACCACCATTTGATGACATTTTAGCCCCACAAACCAAAAACCCAAAGATTTCTTCTGTTTTTTATCTACAATTCCAGGCTGGACTTTGAAAACATAACAGGCAAACATAGAAACTCTAGTTGTGTAGATTTGGGCTGGTTCAGATGAATATTTTAACTCTTTAGAGCGTAAAAATGAAACCAAATCGACTCACAATGGTCCATTTGGTTTCATTTTTCCGCTCTCAAAGAGTTAGATCTGGATGACCTGGTTAGCCAACTTTCCAACATTTAGCCTGGGGACCACCTGGAATCCTCTCAGGGACCACTGGTGGTCCCTGGACCAGCGTTGAAAACCACTGGCTTAATACATTAATAAATGACTAATAATTCACAGAAATAGTACATATCATGGCTGTACATAATAAGGCTATGTTTATTTTTTACCAATGGAAATATCCTAAAAAGTTATAATAATTTATTTGGAGTTCTATTTTACATTCAGTTTATTTTCCCACAAATGATTTATTGGAAAAATCGACTTGTGCACCAGAATTAACTGTCTCAAAATGTTTTTTTTTTCCTCCTAGGTGCATAGATGAGGAAGTTGCTGACAACCTGATGGTCAAGCCCTGCGTGATGCCAAGAGTTGCCACCAATCGCTTAGAGGGTAATTCTACCTATTATCAACATTGTCCTCATTAAAAATGGCTCTGGAAGAAAAAACATTAACATGGTGAAACACAACTTGATGATGTCATCAAGTTTCACCATGTTAATGCTTTTTTTCCAGACCTCCATTCCTTGGAAACACACAATGGGGGAACTTTTTTTTCTTGCATCTTCGTTCCACATTCCAGTGCTTGGTTACCGAGGTTAGTAACTTGGCATTACACTATAGATACAGGGGCGGATCATCTAGGCATGGGCTTGTGGGGCAATGCCCCCCTAAATGCCCAGTCTGCCCCACCAAACATGCAAAACAACCCAAGTATTTCAAATGAAACTGCTTATATTTAAAATGATATGAAACACTACTACTGCTACAACTAAAATTGTTGCACCCACTAAACCAACAGCATTTCATCATTCAAGTCAAAACAGAAATCTCTGAGTCAGACCCTTCCTTAGCTTTATGCATGCTGCGTGTCTGTTGTAACTTCAACAACAACTGAGTTATTATTGATGTTTTATTGCCTAATATAAGTCCCGTAACAACCTGTGAAACATCTATACTATACGAATGAACAGATATAGCACACAGGCGACCGACAGCTGTTTTTTTGTACAATTATTTAATTAAAGTGGAATTTCATCCATCTTCAAGATTTTTTTTTTTTTTTCTTTCGGAGATCATACAAATGGAACCAAATGAACCCTAATGCATCCATTTGGCTCCATTTTGTAGACTTGGAAAAATAGATCCTAAAAGAAAATCCATTAACATGGTGAAACACAACTTGATGTCATCAAGTTGTGTTTTTCACCATGTTTTTTTTTTCAGACCTCCATTTCTAGGAAACACAGAGTGACACAGAATGTTTATCATGTCCTTCCAACTCTCTGAGGTATATCAATGACATACTGTAAATGTTGAAAATGGCTAGAATTCCCCTTAAGGCCTTGATCTCATGCTATGTTTTTGATTAGCCACACTTGTATGGACTGCTACTGTTAGGATAAGATGTACAGTATATACTGTATGTTTTAATGTTAGTTGATCGATATTCCAAAGTCCTTTTAATCTCATCACATCAACAGATGATTACGACGAGTATAGTTATTAGATGCCAGCTTGCTCGGCCAGTGTGGCAACTTAGTGCACTTTAACACAACACAAGATAAATTTGTCTTGAAGGCAGTCATTGCACTCTGCCTCTGTGTCTTTCCATGCTTTCTAACTATCCACAATTCCAGGCTGGATTTGGGAAACAAAACATGCAAATTATTAACATACACATCAAAATGACCATTAATCTTCTACATTCTCTAGTTGTGTAGACCTGGGCTAATGAAGATGATGAATTTTAACTCTTGAGAGTGAGAGAGTGTTAGCCAACTTTCCATCATTTAGCCTGGGGACCACCTGGAATCCTCTCAGGGACCAATGGTGGTCCCTGGACCAGCGGTTGAAAACCACTGGCTTAATACATTAATAAATGACTAATAATTCACAGAAATAGTACATATCATGGCTGTACATAATAAGGCTATGTTTATTTTTTACCAATGGAAATATCCTAAAAAGTTAATAATTTAATTGGAGTTCTATTTTACATTCAGTGTTATTTTCCCACAAATGATTATTGGAAAAATCGACTTGTGCACCAGAATTAACTGTCTCAAAATTTTTTTTTCCTCCTAGGTGCATAGATGAGGAAGTTGCTGACAACCTGATGGTGGTTGCTGCTGCAGGAGAGTAGCCAGTGATCGTCAAGCCCTGCGTGATGCCAAGAGTGCCACCAATCGCTTAGAGGGTAATTCTACCTATTATCAACATTGTCCTCATTAAAAAATGGCTCTGGAAGAAAAAACATTAACATGGTGAAACACAACTATGATGTCATCAAGTTTCACCATGTTAATGCTTTTTTTCAGACCTCTATTCCTTGGAAACACACAATGGGGGAACTTTTTTTCTTGCATCTTGGTTCCACATTCCAGTGCTTGGTTACCGAGGTTAGTAACTTGGCATTACACTATAGATACAGGGGCGGATCATCTAGGCATGGGCTTGTGGGCAATGCCCCCCTAAATGTCCAGTCTGCCCCACCAAACATGCAAAACAACCCAAGGTATTTCAAATGAAACTGCTTATATTTAAAATGATATGAAACACTACTACTGGCTGCTACAACTAAAATTGTTGCACCACTAAACCAACAGCATTTCATCATTCAAGTCAAAACAGAAATCTCTGAGTCAGACCTTTAGCTTTATGCATGCTGCGTGTCTGTTGCAACTTCATACAAATGGAACCAAATGAACCCTAATGCATCCATTTGACTCCATTTGTAGACTCGGAAAAATAGATCCTAAAAGCAAATCCATTAACATGGTGAAACACAACTTGATGTCATCAAGTTGTGTTTCACCATGTTTTTTTTCAGACCTCCATTTCTAGGAAACACAGAATGACACAGAATGTTTATCATGTCCTCCCAACTCTCTGAGGTATATCAATGACATACTGTAAATGTTGAAAATGGCTAAAATCCCCTTAAGGCCTTGATCTCATGCTATTTTTTGATTAGCCACACTTGTATGGACTGCTACTGTTAGGATAAGACGTACAGTATATATGTTTTAATGTTAGTTAATCGATATTCCAAAGACCTTTTAATCTCATCACATCAACAGATGAGTACGAGTATAGTTATTAGATGGCCGGCTTGCTTGCAACTTCCGCAGCTGGATTTGTGCCAAAACTAATATGGGCTAAATCAAACACTGATCGTGTTTTTTTTTCCCCTTTTGCTTGAATTCCAGCTCGCCCCTAACTGGGTACCAGGACTGCAAGCCTCACCTCATCCACAGCCTGGGCATCCCGTTGTTGGACAACAACAAAAACCATCACAGTGCCACTTCAAGCCTGCCTGCACCCCACTCCACTCCACCAGCTCCACTACCCACGATGCAACAGCACCTCTACCCTTCCCATGTCCTCGCTCACGCCATCCTGCACTCCAGCCCGCTAAATCAGGTTTTCAACAGGTGGTCCGGGGACCACCAGTGGTCCTTGAGAGGGTTCCAGTGGTCCCCAGGCTAAATGATGGAAACTTGGTTAACCTCTCAAAAGTTAAAATATTCATGCCATGTGAATCAGCCCAAGTCTACACAACTAGAGAAGGCAGGAGATTAATGGCCATTTGATCTGTATGCTTTACTGTTTTGTTTCCCAAATCCAGCCTGGAATTGTGGACCAAAGCTAAAGAAATCTTTAGTTTTGGGGGCTGTGGGGCTAAAATGTCCTCAAATGGTGGTCCGTGGCTCAAATGCTGAATAATTTGTGGGCCTGGTATCAAAAAGGTTGAAAACCCGCTTAAATGGCAGACCAACATGGTCCTTGAAATTAAACAGGGCTGAGAATCACTGCAGTGTCTGCTGTTCCCAGAGGCATTAAAGCCCTATTCATAGTCCAGTTTTACCTGAAGAGGTGACCACTGAAAACTGAAATGTAACATGACACCGTTCTCCACAGGGTGACATCACCTTTCAGTTCTCTCTAGGAGAATTTTGTTGGAGGTGTTTATGCAGTCTCTGTAATGGTGTCTTCTTCTACATTAATTCCACTGTCATGATGAAAAATAAACTCCATAAACCATTTTCCAAAAGGTGAAGCAAAAAATAAGCTGAAGAAATCATCCTGCGTGACACTAGTTTTCTCATTTTTTTTATTGTGTTGTTAACAGAGAACAAATAGACACAAAAAAACATTGTGCTCAAAGCAACAAACAAAATAAAATATGCGCCATTACTAAATAAAATATACATCACCACTTGCCCTACACACTTGACTTGGTTTGAGCATAGATATTTAAATAATAGAGACAGCATTAAATGTCCTCTGGAGGTTTGATTTGTGACAGGAATTAGAAACTGCATTTTTAGGAAAGCGGTGTTCATTCTATACCCAAATAAAGTCTTAATCTGTATGAATTGAATTCATTTGTGACATAATTTGAGTGTGTGTTTGCCATTATTAGCAGTGTTTTCAAGTTCTCTCCCTTTCTCTGACTCTTCATTCCATTTGTATATAAAGTTTGACTTGTACTGGTCAATCTAACCCCAGAAAAGGAACCAGAGAATCAACTTGAATAAACTTAAGACTTACAGAACTGTGCCATATGCAGATGTCATACAGTGTCTATTGAAAATGGCATTGCAGTTATCACTAGTAACACAGGTCAGAGTGGAGTCCAAGTTTTAGTTGGATCAAGTCATATTTCATAAGTGTGTATTTACAGTTCATGGGATTTTTATGCAGAAACTTGTTCAACCCAGTGAAACGTTTTTGTGTGTGGTTTCAAAAAAGTCGCTAGATGGCAGCATTTAGTCAATCTGGCTTCTTGGCGTAAAGGGATATTCCACAAACAACCTTTGGTCATTTTATGGTCTAGCTAGGCTACTCAGTCTCATGCAGTGTTGGGACATGTGCACTACGTAACTCAATATATTACATAATATATTACCAAAATGCAGTAACTTGTAATATAAATATATTACTTAACAAAAACAATCTAATATATTATACGTTTCTTTCAGCATTACTGCATTACTTCAATATTACTTTCTGTCAATCTGTCTCGTTGAAAATGTTCTTGTGAAATTTTCTTGACAACTGCAGAAGTTAAATAATTACTTATTTTCTATAATTTGTCATCAAATTATTTATTCAGGAGTGACTTTTTTCAAGTTGATTTCATATGGATTTCCCAGATAGCCAAGTGTGCATTCTTTATTGTATCTATGCCACTGGCCTACACAATATTTGATTAATAGTGACAATAAATATTTAATTATATATTTTTGCACAACATTTTTCTTTTAAGTAATATGTAATAGTAATATTAATATATTACACTTGCTCAGACAGTAATATTGTAATACAATATATTGCTTTAAAATGAAGGTAATAAGTAATAAGTAATACATTAACAAGGTAAAGTAATATTCCCAACACTGGTCTCATGTAACACATGTTACTCCAATCACTATTTAGATATTTGATGTTCATTTTAGCTGCCCGCCTCCTTCCTATACAAACCCACTATAACCTAAAACTCCATTTGAACAATGACAGATTATTTGAAAACAACCCATTTTTCTGGTATCTGATATTGTCCTCCTAATACGTGAGAGGGCCGTGGAATTTGATTTACAGTTTTCATTTATTTTTAAAATATTGTTTTGTAAAATGTAGCCCACTCATGCCCACCCAAATGAATAAAACAATATTTTGCAAAGAAATGAAAACTGTAAATGAAATTCCACGGCCCTCTCATGTATTCGGAGGACAATTTCAGTCACCAGAAAAAAATATGGGTTGTTTCAAATAATATGTCATGCTTAGAATGGAGTTTAAGTTATGATGGGTTTGTATAGGAAAGGCAGATGCGCTGAAATTAACATTAAATATCTAAATACTGAATGGAGTAACTCATAAACTGTCTGGTGTTTCACATGAGACTGAGTAGTTCTACATTTTTAAAGGTAGAATATCTCTTTAAAGGGGAATTCCACGCATTTTCAAAATTTTCCTGAGAGGATGCAAATGTGAACCAAATGGACCCTAGCGGGTCCATTTGGTTCCATTTGTATACTCTCAGAAAAAAGAGCGTCTAAAGAAATCCATTAACATGGTGAAATACATCTTGATGTCATCAAGATGTTTTTCACCATGTTAGTGGTTTTCTTCAGACCTCCATTTCTTGGGAACACAGAATGAGGGGACTTTTTTTTATCATGTCGACCAAACACCTCTAGGGTATACTAATGACATATTACAGGGGTTTTCAACAGGTGGTCCGGGGACCACCAGTGGTCCCTGAGAGGGTTCCAGGTGGTCCCCAGGCTAAATGATGGAAAGTTGGTTAACCAGATGTAACTCTTGAGAATGTAAAAATGTGTGAAAATGAAACCAAATGGACCCGCAAGGGTCCATTTGGTTTCATTTTCACACTCTCAAGAGTTAAAATATTTATCATCTGAATTAGCACCACTTGATTAAGAAGTTTACACACTGTTTTTGGCAAAATACAGCCTGGAATTGTGGAAAAAAACAAAAGAATTCTTAGGTCTCTGGGGCTAAAATGTCATCCAATGGTGGTCCGTGGCTCAAATGCTGAATAAATGGTGGTCCCTGGAGTCAAAAAGGTTGAAAACCCCTGACATATTAGAATGTTGAAAATGGGTGGACTTCCCCTTTAATATAATGTAACCACCATAATGATGTTATGGTTACATTACACATTGGCCTCTACTGTACGTTTTATGCAATTACACCAGTTTACTGAGCTGAGATATTAACAACAATAAAACGCCATATGACATTTTTGGTAACGTTTTAATTAATTTACATTTTCATCATTTCCCCTAACTAAACTGCAAAAAAAAAAAGCAGAAATAAAAATAACAAGTATTTCAAATTGACAAATACACCGACCAATCACCGGCCAGCAACAGCCCACAGTCAAACCAATCAGAGACGCGCCTGGGTTACAGACGACCAATCAGGGCCCTCTCAGCTCTGGCAGATACCGCCGACCAATCAACGGCCAGCAAGTGCCTACAGGCAAACCAATCAGAGACGCGCCTGGCGCTGGGTTACAGCCGACCAATCAGGGCCCTAGCTCGTCACGTGGCTGCTGCCAGGTCAAAATGTTTGAATCTTTCAGATTGTAAAAATCTTTCAGATTGCTCTGAGACTCCTAGAGAAGCAGACGCAGTCACCACACCCCCCGCTTACCAGCGACTTGTTCCAGCAGCAGTTTACTTTCTCCAGCAGCAGTTTACCAGCTACTTGTTCCAGCAGTTTACCAGCTACTTCTTCCAGCAGTTCACCAGCGATCACCTGTTCAGCAGATCCAGCATTAGAGCCTGAAGGACCGGCAGACAGCGAGGATACATCGATCGACAACCGACGAGAGGAACCAGGAGGATCCAGCCGTTAACTTGCAGCAGACACAGCTCTGCAACCAACCTTTTCCTCTTCGATCGACGGTGAGTTAAGCTTTTGATTTTCTCCTTACTGTGGCTGCCTGTCGTGGTTGTGGTGTTTAGTGTTTCTAACGGCTGATCGTTGTATTTCTATATAACGGCTGCTAGTTGTGTCGTTTACTGTGCCTCTTAGTTGTGTTTAAAAACGTCTGTTTGTTTGTGTTTCTACTTTCTAACGTCGTTTTGCAACGTCTGTTTGGTATGGTATATATAACTTCTGTTACTTTTGCGATTTGAACATCTAGTTCAGTGGTTTTCAACCTTTTTCATATCAGGACCCACTATTGTGCATTTTAGCCAGTTGAGGTTCTGTTTCATTCAGTAAACAATAGTGAATATTGAGTCTTAATATAAACAAGTCACGTGACTAGCCATCTGATCCTGGCTTGGCCACAACATATTTTCTGCACCAGCAGGTTTCCTCTCTGATTGCGTTTATGCTGGGTTTAAATTTAGTAGATCTACAAGGTAACAACTTGCAGCATCACTAATATTTGCTTTCTTTCTGTCTTCTTTCACAGGTGTACCACCTTGCCTGCAGCTCTCTCCATCTCTCCCCACCAGCTCTCTCCATCTCTCCCCACCAGCTCTCTCCATCTCTCCCCACCAGCTCTCTCCATCTCTCCCCACCAGCTCTCTCCATCTCTCCCCACCAGCTCTCTCTCCATCTCTCCCCACCAGCTCTCTCCATCTCTCCCCACCAGCTCTCTCCATCTCTCCCCACCAGCTCTCTCCATCTCTCCCCACCAGCTCTCTCCATCTCTCCCCACCAGCTCTCTCCATCTCTCCCCACCTCCCCCTCTCTTTCACCCCCCCTCCTCCCCCTCTCCCCCCCTCTCTCTACCACCTCCCCTCCTCCCCTCTCTCCCCCTCTCTCTACCACCTCCCCTCCTCCCCTCTCCCCCCCTCTCTCTACCACCTCCCCTCCTCCCCTCTCTCCCCCCTCTCTACCACCTCCCCTCCTCCCCTCTCTCCCCCTCTCTACCACCTCCCCTCCTCCCCTCTCTCCCCCTCTCTCTACCACCTCCCCTCCTCCCTCTCTCCCCCTCTCTCTACCACCTCCCCCTCCTCTCCTCTCCTCTCTCTACTCCCTCCTCTCCTCCCCTCTCTCTCCTCTCTCTACTCCCTCCTCTCCTCCCCTCTCTCTCCTCTCTCTAACCCCCTCCTCTCCTCCCCTCTCCTCCCTCTCTCCCTCCTCTCTAACCCCCTCCTCTCCTCCCCTCTCCTCCCCTCTCTCTCCTCTCTCTACTCCCTCCTCTCCTCCCCTCTCTCTCCTCTCTCTACCCCTCCTCTCCTCCCCTCTCTCTCCTCTCTCTACCCCCTCCTCTCCTCCCCTCTCTCTACCCCTCCTCTCCTCCCCTCTCTCTCCTCTCTCTACCCCCTCCTCTCCTCCCCTCTCTCTCCTCTCTCTACCCCTCCTCTCCTCCCCTCTCTCTCCTCTCTAACCCCTCCTCTCCTCCCCTCTCTCTCCTCTCTCTACCCCCTCCTCTCCTCCCCCTCTCTCTCCTCTCTCTACTCCCTCCTCTCCTCCCCTCTCTCTCCTCTCTCTACCCCCCCTCCTCTCCTCCCCTCTCTCTCCTCTCTCTACCCCCTCCTCTCCTCCCCTCTCTCTCCCCCTCTATCCCCCCTCCTCTCCTCCCCTCTCTCTACCACCTCTCCCTCCTCCCCTCTCTCTCTCCACAGCAGACACCATGGAGCAGTACCAGTGGACGTTGCTGGTCCACCAGCCGTCCAGCTCTGGACGTCGTGCAGGTAATTTGCGGCTCGTTCCAGAAGGCAGGTAAGCCAGGTCGTCCGCGTGGACAACCTCAGGAACTGCCGCCTCAGCGAAGACGACCTGGCGCCATCGCGGCGTGCGTCCCGGAGCTGTACGGGCGCGTGCACCAGGTTAGTGACCTTTCCTCTTTCTCCCTGGTCGACAAGGAGCTCCGCAGGCGTCCGAAGCGGTCACACCCAGACCTCACATGGGCAGGCCCTGTGAGTGTGTCTTTGACCGACACACCAGGCAGTGGAGGCCGGTGCACTACCAACGCTTGGACCAGCGTACTGGGAGGATGGAGCCAGTCTTCAGACCCGAGTACAGCCACTGTGTCTGCGTTCGGTACGACATCCCCACCAAGAGGTGCGTGCGGGTGCGTCCTCCCATGCCGGCGGCGGCGGTGGTGGCCACCCGAAGCACCGCGCTCTTCCAGGAGTTCTCCAGGCGGCTGGTGACTCCGACGCACCCTGAAACTCTGACACCACCGACCTCCCGGTGGAGCGACCGTCGAGGCAACCAGTTTGACCTGGTGGAGGTGAACGGCCAGCGGCTGTCTAGGGTCACCTCGGCGGTCTCCACCACGTGGGAGCTGGGCGGACGGGTCGTCCCGCGCCAGTGGAGGGTGTCGGTGTACCGGCCAGACGGACAGATGCAGCTGTCCGTCTTCTGCAGCTTCCCCGGAGAGGCGGTACGGAGGCGTCTCTTCTTGAGCGACGAGGCGGAGGCGCCTACTAGTCTCGAGACGCGGGACGCCTTCATCCACTCCTCCGAGGGAGCATCGAGCGAGGCCCTGCTCGAAGCCAGACCAGCCTAAGACTGTGAACCTTGGTGGGAAAAAATGGGTTACAAAATCATGGGATACAATTTTTTATTGGCACTGGGTGAAAAAATGGGTTACAAATTCATGGGATACATTTTTTTAATTGGCACTGGGTGAAAAATGGGTTCCAAAATCACGGGCTGAAAAATGTGAACTGGGTGTAAAGGTAAGTATCTTAGATAGCAATTTTATGTAGACTTAGATAGCGTTCGTAAACTTGTAGCATTCGATGTAAACATAGCACTTGTATACACATTTTAAGCAGCCTATATACTGTAGATTCTTTACTGTCTTGTTCGTCACTTATGTATGTTTTACATGAACTCATGTATATGATATAGTCCGTGCTCCGTGGATGTGCAACTGGTACAGGTAGGTTTAACTTTTAACATTTAATTATGGTCACATTAGACAGCACTTCCAAGGCCGATGCAGGTCTAAGACTGTGATCATCTGGATGTTCAGGTAAAGTTGAGACGGGTGATCTCTGATGTTCAACTGGTACAGGTAGGTTAATCTTTTTGTACAGTTATCCCCCCCACCCCCTCCTCTCCTCTCCTCCCCTCTCTCCTCTCTCTACCCCCTCCTCTCCTCCCCTCTCTCTCCCCCTCTCTCCCCTCTCTCTCCAGTGTGTTCACAGGTTCTACAGGCTGAGTCTAGATGCCTTGGATTGTACGGTGGTGAGTACAAGCTAGGGCTGCAACTAACCATTATGTTCAGAATTGATTATTCAGGCCATTATTTAAGTGATGAATCAGTTAATCGGATTATGGTACTGCTGTACTTAAGTTTAAAATTTATTTATTTATTTATTTATTTATTTATTTATTTATTTATTTATTTTACACATGTTCCAACGACATAGTTAATTAGTTAATATTGTTAATATTATTCTTGATAATGTAATCATTGCTATGTGCCATATTTATTTTTTGTAAGCGGTGTGGTCGCACGTTAAGCGATCAGTGTCAACTAATATAACAAGTGTTTTTCTTTACAGGTTTCTACGGATGTCTGGTGGATAGCTTGGAGCGCCATTCAACCCTGTGTCAACTAAAACTAACAAGTGTTTTTCTTTGCAGGTTTCTACCGAGTGTGTGATTTCCCCACCCATACTAACAATTACAGTATGTTCAGTTTGCAGGTTTCTACCAATAGGCTAAAGGCCTATTCAGAGTTTGATTTTCGGTGATCACCACGACCACCATGACCACCGTTGCCTACCATATGATGTCATACCACGGCACCGCAAACACCGCTCTTTCCACCCTCTCTGATTTTTGAGCTAAACCAATCACATTGGCTGGGAACCACCAGGCAATGTTGATTGGCCCTGAAGTTTGGAGCAGGATTCTTTTTGACAGCTCGAGACGTAAAATAAAAGAAACCCACAATAGCGCGAGAAGAAAGAAGGAATTATTGAGAGACAATGACATAAATAGACTAGATCAACTCTATGGAGTTTCATGCGTAACACTTGCGCGTTATACACAAATAGGTAGCCTACTTGTGCGTGAGCGGAGCAGGCGAATCAGAAATGAACACATTATGTCATCAATCACGTCACCAATCGGAATACCCTGAGGGACAACCAACCGTGCACCGTACACCACCGTGCAAAAAACGCTTAACTTAACGCAAGTAAAAAGGAAAGATACATAAAAGCACTAGAAAGCATTATAATTGAGGCAGGTACGCAGTAGAGAGAGAAAAGGGGGAGGGTAACATAAACAATAATGGACATGAGGAGGGAAAGAGGACGGGCGAGGTGGTGGTGGTGGTCTATGAATAGTGGTGGTTGCGGTGGTCTGAGCAGTCGTTGCGGTGATCACCATAAATCTAAACTCTGAATGAGCCTTAACCCCCCCCCCCCCCCCCCCCCACCACCACCACCACCTACCCAAAGTGGGTGGGGTGTGTGGGGGGGGGTGGGGGTCACCTCCCATGGGCTGCCACCTTGGCGTGGTGGAGGTGCTTACGATCCTTGTGATCAAACTAAGGGCAGCCCCTAAGATAAAACAAGCCTTTTACAGAAATCAGTCTGCACAAGGTACCAGAAGACTCTTATGGGACCTCCTAGAACAATGAAACGAAGAAAGAACTAGATCTCTGCTTCTTACCAAGGCGACACACAGGTATCTGATCATCATATTCTAGGTTTTGATACAGATTTGCATAAATCATTGCTATTGAACAACCTTTTTGTCTCTGTTTTGAAAATATTGAACCAGTGGAAAGTAGAATTATTACCGGTACTGAAAAACTAAAATCCATTTTGGCCACAGAGGTCCACTATTTATTCTGCATTTTATCCACGGATCACCATTGGGTTACCAAATTATGGATAATAATTTGTATTGGCACTGGGTGAAAAAATGGTTAGATTTTTTGTTAATTTCTTTATGTAAGTCTGCTAAATCTAAGTCCAAATCTTGTTCTATCATTTTTGGTTAACATTTGGGGTGTTTAATGTAGCAGTGATTTTCAACCATTTTCATACATGTTCATTCATGTTAAATTCCTTGTTAATTCCTTGATGTAAGTCTGCTAAATGTCTAAATTGTTAAAGAGTTGAGGCGGTCGATTTCTGTGGATGTGCAACTGTTACAGGTAGGTTTAACTTTTAACATTAATTAATGACGGTCACATTAGAAAGTAGTGTACACTTCCAAGGCTGATGCAGGTCTAAGACTGATCATCAAGGTAAAGTAGAGACGGATGATCTCTGTTGATGTTCAACTGGTACTCCCCCCACCCCCCAAAAAACAACAAATGTGTTTCAGTTTGCTTGTCTTAATAATCTTTTCTTCAGTGTGTTCACAGGTTTTAGCGACGGAGTCACTGCTGCTGCTCAGTGTCATCTTCACTATTCAGTTGGCCTTGCGTCTGGCAGGCTAAAAACAATGAAACAACAAAAACTAAAGTGTTTTTCTTTGCAGGTTTCTACTGATGTCTGGTGGATAGCTTGGAGGTCCACAATTGCATAATGTTTTTGATGCAGGAGCTGAAACGTGGATGGCTGTCCATAAGATGTGCACAGCTGGATGGAGGGAGAACAGAAATACAGGTGTTTCCATCGCCCCATTCTTTATTTTTCACCCTTCATTTCTCAAGTTTGGGACTTTTACTCAAGCGAGTTAATCTGTCTAACCCTTAATTTGGGACACCATATACATTAGTACAGCAGAATGCAAGGTCTACATTTACACAATTGGTATTGCTGAATTCACTAAGAACAACACCTTTTCTTTTTAATAAGCAGACATTAAAGCAACCATTTGTCACAGCACATGTGACCTGTAAGCCTTCTTTTCCTCGTCAGTAGTGTGAAGCTAACTTCCTTCTGTAAAGACTCACATCTACTTGTATTCCTAAGTGTGACTTAGCAAGGACTTTACAAATCTATGATTTGTTCAATTTCAGGTGCACCCCGCACCAAACAGGCGTCAGATCGGTTCGAGTCTTATCGAACATGCCATGAAGGTGACAGATGACCAAACGGTAAAATACCAAGTGCTGATGTCATTGCTGGAGTGCAAAGCCATGCCGCCAACATTGCTCCAACACCGAAGCCCCCAAAGGAGGAGGTAATTCTTGCCCACAGGTTAGACGCAATTAGACTCTTGAGGCTTGCTTTCAGAATATGATGGACAATGTTTTGACCCCCAGTACATTCAAGGGTCTTTTATGGACTTCAGGGAACTGAACATTTTGCATGGCAAGTTGCAATACATTCCCTTCCTCAATTCCTTGTTGGGATGTTTAGACATGTTAGGTCTGTGAGTCTGTTTGCTGCAATTGTGGAACATGGTCATTAGTTTGAATAAGCGTGTAATCGATATACATCATATCGATTATACTATGGTGAGATTTGCAGTATCCACCACATGTTGCACCTGTGATCTTTTTACTATTTTGGGTATCATGTCTTATGACTTAAGTCAAAACTTTGAAGTGTGGTAAAGCTGTTCGGCCAATCAAAACAGCCAAACAGCTTTGTCACACCCACCAAGTTTTGACTCAAGTCATAAGACCTGATACCTAAGACAATGAAAATAGGCCCCGAAGTTTTAAATAAGAACTGGGTGCACAGAATGGCAATACTATGAAGTAACTGAGCTAGCAAAACAACCAAAGATATTTCAAATTAAAGTGCCTATATTTAAAATGATTTGAAACACTACTACTGCTACTAACTAACTACAGCTGTGTCAC
Source organism: Benthosema pterotum (assembly GCA_039105355.1). Taxonomy (NCBI): domain Eukaryota; kingdom Metazoa; phylum Chordata; class Actinopteri; order Myctophiformes; family Myctophidae; genus Benthosema; species Benthosema pterotum. The sequence continues at coordinate 51,330,370 of CM076977.1, read as the reverse complement.
CACGAAACCAACAGCATTTCATCATTGAAAACAGAAAACTCTCTGAGTCAGACCTTTAGCTTTATGCATGCTGCGTGTCTGTTGCAACTTCAACAACAACTGTTATTATTGATGCTTATACTTGCCTAATAAAAGTCCTGTAACTGAAAAAGCGATGAAATTGGGAAATGTTACCTCCGCCCCTGTATAGATCAGGTCTAGCTTCTGTTTTTTTTCTAGATGCATGTCTAGTGCACTGTATACTTTCTTGCTTGTGTCATTTTTGTCCTTTTCTCATCACAGCGATCTCTGTGTCCCAAAGGAGCTGCTTGGCAGATTGGTGTTGCTTGAGGACATGAATAACTAGTCCCTGGTGGTCCCCAGCCTGCTCTTAAGGTCCATGCTGGTCCACACTGTGCCTGGAGGACCCCTCTTCTGTCTCCTGGCTGGAGAGAGTGAACTTCATCAACCTCAGGAAGGTACAGAGGTTAGACTCACCACAGAGCTGTGTGCACTAGAACAGTTTGGGACGTCCCTTTTTGGACAGGTTGCAAATGGGGCCAGTATTTAACCTTTAGATCAGGGGTTTTCAACCTTTTTTTCATACCAGGGCCCACTATTTAATCAGAATTTGAACTACGGACCACCATTTGATAACATTCTAGCCCCACAGACTCCAAAACTAAATAATTATTTTGATTTTGTCCGCTATAGACCTGCACAGTGACGTCACCAACCCTGTTCCACTAGTGGATTCCTCATTCATTTTCCTCATAGACTTTTCGGAAATGGCTAATAAAAACACGATTGCGCCGCGGCCAAAGCCAACTCGGGTCGTGACAAATCATGACAACAAACTCAACATCGTCAGATAATATCTAATTAGCAAGAAGTAGAAAACGGCATGATACAAGACTTTTTGTTTCGTTTTTCATCTTAGAAATTATTTGATTGTCCCAAAAGTTTGTGTGTGCCATCATGATTCGTCACGACCCGAGTTGGCTTTGTCCGTGGCGTAATCGTCTTTGTATAAATTATTTTTGAAAAGTCTATGAGAAAAATGAATGGGACAGGACAGGGGCGGTGACGTCACTGCAGGTCTATTTCAGGCTGGATTTCGGAGAAAACAAAACAGGAAAATGCACAGATCAAAATGATCTCACTAATGTACACGATGAAATACATAAAAGTCATCAGGCAGCAAGATTCATGCAGAATTTCCTTTTCCCTCAAAAGCTGCAGGCTTTTATTGTTGTCCTTTGAAGATGCAACCCATGTAAAATAATTTGTCACCCTGCAAGTTTAAAGGGGATTCCAACATGAATTTAAAATGCATGTACTGTATATCAATGACTTATAGTGGTAAGGGACTATTAAAATTGGTATTTTAAGCGACATCACTAATGGGAGTATCTGAACGTGGTCATTCATGAGCACACCAGGGTTATTATAGTTATGGATTTTTCTTTTTTAATTTAGTTTTAATTTGTTTTTAGGATGCATTTGCTAGTTTTTTATTTAGTTTTTATTTTTTTGTAAATAGTTTTAGTTTCAGTTTTTTTTTTCATAGCATAGTTTTTTTGTACTTTGCTATCGTCGGGTACCGTATGATGCTGAAAACTGCTACGTTTATAAAAAGTTTATATTATAAATGTCTGAAAATGTCTGAAAGTCATCAAAACAAAAACAAAGGGTATTTTGAGTATGATTTCAGTTAGTTTTAGTTAGTTTTGTGAACACACAATGCAGTTATAGTTTTTTATTTATTGGTAATTTTTATTTCGTTTCAGTTAACGGATATTTTCTAAAAAAAAAAAAGAGTTATCTTTTTTCACAATTAATCGAAATCAAATCGAAATCAAGGTTTAAGAATTTGGACAATGTAAAAAAAAAAATCGAAAATCATGGTTGCTTCTTTCCGAGCACATTGCTCACGGCATACCTTACCGTAAAAAGTATTTTCTGATAAATAAAAGAAAAATGCAATGCGTTCTGCTGTTTACTTTAAGAAAAGAGAGTCCACTGTTTCTGGATCTGGTCCAGAAACAGTTTTTTCCCCTCAGCCATTATTCTCCTGAACTCTATAAAAAATGGACTACAATATATTTTCTTACTGTTTTTTATTCTTGCCTTGTATGACCATTTGTATTGCACTGGATTGATGCTAAACAGAGTAATTTCGTATGTAATTTCGTAATGCTATAGTCGTGTAGACTTGGGCTAATTCAGATGATGAATATTTGAACTCTTGAGAGTGTAAAAATGAAACCAAATGGACCCGCAAGAGTCCATTTGGTTTCATTTTTACACTTTGGTTTCATTTTTACACTCTCAAGAGTTACATCTGGTTAACAAACTTAGCTGGGGACCACTCAAGGACCACTGGTGGTCCCCGGACCACTGGTTGAAAACCACTGCTCTAAGGTATATTAATGACATAGTAAAATGTTGAAAATGGGTAAAATTCCCCTTTAGGCCTTGATCTCATGCTATGTTTTTTATTAGCCGCTCTTTTATGGAATGTTACTTTTAGGATAAGATATATATATACTGTATATTTTTAATGTAATAGTTAATCGATATTCCAAAGACCTTTTAATCCTATCATATCAACAGATGAGTACAAGTATAGTTATTACATCGTAGATGGCCCGCTTGCTGGCAACTACCGTAGCTGGATTTGTGCGAAAACTAATATGGGCTAAATCAAACACTGATCATGTTTTGCTTGAATTCCAGCTCGCCCAAAAATGGGAACCAGGACTGCAAGCCTCACGTCACCTCATCCACAGCCTGGGCATCCCGTTGCTGGACAACAACAAATACCATCACAGTGCCACTTCAAGCCTGGCCTGCGCCCCACTCCACCCCACCAGCTCCAGCTACCCACGATGCAACAACACCTCTAGCCCTTCCATGTCCTCACTCACTCCAGCCCGCACCTCTACGATTCCGCAGTCGTCCAAGGGTGTGCAGCTAAATCAGGGATGGGCAATTATCTTTCCCAAGGGGCCAAATATTGTGGAGGGCCAAGACTAAAGGCTGAACTAAAGTCTGTGTAATATTAATTTAATTATAAGATGAAAGTAAGCCTTTTGACACCAGGTCCCTCTATTTATTCAGACTTTGAGCCACAGAGGACCATCGCTTGATTTTAGCCCCACAGACCCCAAAACTAAAGATTTCTTTTGCTTTTTGTCCACAATTCCTGGCTGGATTTCACAAACAAAGCAGGCAAACATAGATAAAAAATGACCATTCTTTTACATTCTCTGGCTAATTTAGATGAATATTGTAAAAATAAAAAAAATAGTGTAAAAATGAAACCAAATGGACCCTTGCGGGTCCATTTGGTTTCATTTTTACACTCCCAAAGAGTTACATCTGGTTAACCAGCTTCCCATATTTAACTGGAACTCTCTCAAGGACCACTGGTGGTCCCCGGACCACTGGTTGAAAACCACGGTACCCTTTCACAGGCCGGTCAGAGTCAGCCAAAGGGCCGCATTTGGCCCTCAGGCCACATGATGCCCAGGTATGAGCTAAATGATAGTTTTTAGAAACCAAGTGGACGCAGCTACACGGGGTGTTCCAGACATAGAAATGGCTTAAATGGCAGACCAACGTGGGTCCTTGAAAGTAAACAGAGAGGCTGAGAATCACTGCAGTGTTCTGCTGTTCCCAGAGGCATTAAAGGCCTATTCATAGTCCAGTTTTACCTGAAGAGGTGACCACTGAAAACTAAAATGTGACATGACACCGTTCTCCACAGGGTGACATCACCTTTCAGTTCTCTCTAGGAGAATTTTGTTGGAGGTGTTGATGCAGTCTCTGTAATGGTGTCTTCTTCTACATTAATTTCACTGTCATGAAACATAAACTCCATAAACCATTTTCCAAAAGGTGAAGCAAAAAATAAGCTGAAGAAAGTCATCCTGCGTGACACTAGTTTCTTCTTTTTTTTTTTATTGTGTTGTTAACAGGGAACAAATAGACACAAAAAACATCTGTGCTCAAAGCAACAAACAAAATAAAATATGCGCCATTACTAAATAAAATATACATCACCACTTGCCCTACACACTTGACTTGGTTTGAGCATAGATATTTAAATAATAGAGACAGCATTAAATGTCCTGGAGGTTTTGATGTTGGTGACAGGAATTAGAAACTGCATTTTTAGGAAAGCAGTTCATTCTGTACCCAAATAAAGTCTTAATCTGTATGAATTGAATTCATTTGTGACATAATTTGAGTGTGTGTTTGCCCTTATTAGCAGTGTTTTCAAGTTCTCCCCTTTCTCTGACGTTTCATTCCATCTGTATACAAAGTTTGACTTATACTGGTCAATCTAACCCCCGAAAAGGAACCAGAGAATCAACTTGAATAAACTTAAGACTTACAAAACTGTGCCATATGCAGATGTCATACAGTGTCTATTGAAAATGGCATTGCAGTTATCACTAGTAACACAGATCAGTCCAAGTTTTAGTTGGATCAAGTCATATTTTATACAGCGAAACCAAATTGACTCACAAGGGTCCATTTGGTTTCATTTTTCCGCTCTCAAAGAGTTAGATCTGGATGACCTGGTTAGCCAACTTTCCATCATTTAGCCTGGGGACCACCTGGAATCCTCTCGGGAACCACTGGTGGTCCCTGGACCAGCGGTTGAAAACCACTGGCTTAATACATGACTAAATGACTAAATGACTAATAATTCACAGAAATAGTACATATCATGGCTGTACATAATAAGGCTATGTTTATTTTTTACCAATGGAAATATCCTAAAAAGTTAATAATTTAATTGGAGTTCTATTTTACATTCAGTGTTATTTTCCCACAAATGATTATTGGAAAAATCGACTTGTGCACCAGAATTAACTGTCTCAAAATGTTTTTTTCCTCCTAGGTGCATAGATGAGGAAGTTGCTGACAACCTGATGGTGGTTGCTGCAGGAGAGTAGCCAGCGATCGGTCAAGCCCTGCGTGATGCCAAGAGTTGCCACCAATCGCTTAGAGGGTAATTCTACCTATTATCAACATTGTCCTCATTAAAAATGGCTCTGGAAGAAAAAACATTAACATGGTGAAACACAACTTGATGATGTCATCAAGTTTCACCATGTTAATGCTTTTTTTCAGACCTCCATTCCTTGGAAACACACAATGGGGGAACTTTTTTTCTTGCATCTTCGTTCCACATTCCAGTGCTTGGTTACCGAGGTTAGTAACTTGGCATTACACTATAGATACAGGGGCGGATCATCTAGGCATGGGCTTGGTGGGACAATGCCCCCCTAAATGCCCAGTCTGCCCCACCAAACATGCAAAACAACCCAAGGTATTTCAAATTAAACTGCTTATATTTATATCAAAACAGAAATCTCTGAGTCAGACCTTTAGCTTTATGCATGCTGCGTGTCTGTTGCAACTTCAACAACAACTGATGTTATTATTGATGTTTTATTTGCCTAATATAAGTCCTGTAACAACCTGTGCAACATCTATACGGCAGATGAACAGATATAGCAGCACAGGCGACCAACAGCTGTTTTTTTGTACACTTATTTAATTAAAGTGGAATTTCATCCATTTTCAAGATTTTTTTTTTTTTTTCGGAGATCATACAAATGGAACCAAATGAACCCTAATGCATCCATTTGGTTCCATTTGTAGACTCCGAAAAATAGATCCTAAAAGAAAATCCATTAACATGGTGAAACACAACTTGATGTTTCACCATGTTTTTTTTTTCAGACCTCCATTTCTAGGAAACACAGAATGACACAGAATGTTTATCATGTCCTTCCAACTCTCTGAGGTATATCAATGACATACTGTAAATGTTGAAAATGGCTAGAATTCCCCTTAAGGCCTTGATCTCATGCTATGTTTTTGATTAGCCACACTTGTATGGACTGCTACTGTTAGGATAAGACGTACAGTATATATGTTTTAATGTTAGTTAATCCATATTCCAAAGACCTTTTAATCTTATCACATCAACAGATGAGTACGAGTATACCATAATTTCCGGACTATAAGCCGCTACTTTTTTCACATACTTTTGACCCTGCGGCTTATACAACGGTGCGGCCAATCTATGGACTTTCCAGGTTCCAAGTGGGCTCTGCAGACTAAATGATAGAAAGTTGGTTAACCAGATGTAACTCTTTGAGAGCGTAAAAATGAAACCAAATGGACCCTAGCGGGTCCATTTGGTTTCATGTCTACACTCTCAAGAGTTATGATATTCACCTATGATATTCACCAACTAAATTAGCACCACTTAATTAATAAGTCATAAGTCATGTTCATTTGGGTCTAATTTTGATGTTTTGCCTCTCTTGTTTGTGAAAATCCATCCTGGAATTGTGAACAAAACCAAAAGAAATCTTTAGTTTTGGGGTCTGTGGGGTTAAGATGTTGTTAAATTGTGGAAAAAGTTGAAAACCACTGCTCTAACATTAAGCACCTGACCTGACCTGGCTTATACAAGGAAAAATCTGTATTTTGCCCCAAATTTAGCTGGTGCGGCTTATATTCAGGTGTGGGTTATAAACCGTAAATTACGGTAGTTATTAGATGGCCGGCTTGCTTGCAACTTCCGCAGCTGGATTTGTGCCAAAACTAATATGGGCTAAATCAAACACTGATCGTGTTTTTTTTCCCCCCTTTTGCTTGAATTCCAGCTCGCCCCTAACTGGGTACCAGGACTGCAAGCCTCACCTCATCCACAGCCTGGGCATCCCGTTGCTGGACAACAACAAAAACCATCACAGTGCCACTTCAAGCCTGGCCTGCACCCCACTCCACCCCACCAGCTCCAGCTACCCACGATGCAACAGCACCTCTAGCCCTTCCATGTCCTCGCTCACGCCATCCTGCACTCCAGCCCGCGCCTCTGCCATTCTGCCGTCGTCCAGGGGTGTACAGCTAAATCAGGGGTTTTCAACAGGTGGTCCGGTGACCACCAGTGGTCCTTGAGAGGGTTCCAGGTGGTCCCCAGGCTAAATGATGGAAACTTGGTTAACCTCTCAAAAGTTAAAATGTTCATGCCATGTGAATCAGCCCAAGTCTACACAACTAGAGAAGGCAGGAGATTAATGGTCATTTTGTTCTGTATGTTTGACTGTTTTGTTACCCAAATCCAGCCTGGAATTGTGGACAAAAGCAAAAGAAATCTTTAGTTTTGGGGGCTGTGGGGCTAAAATGTCCTCAAATGCTGGTCCGTGGCTCAAATGCTGAATAATTGGTGGGCCCTGGTGTCAAAAAGGTTGAAAACCCGCTTAAATGGCAGACCAACATGGGTCCTTGAAATTAAACAGGGCTGAGAATCACTACAGTGATTGTACTCAAAGCAACAAACAAAATAAAATATGCGCCATTACTAAATAAAATATACATCACCACTTGCCCTACACACTTGACTTGGTTTGAGCATAGATATTTAAATAATAGAGACAGCATTAAATGTCCTGGAGGTTTTGATGTTGGTGACAGGAATTAGAAACTGCATTTTTAGGAAAGCGATGTTCATTCTGTACCCAAATAAAGTCTTAATCTGTATGAATTGAATTCATTTGTGACATAATTTGAGTGTGTGTTTGCCCTTATTAGCAGTGTTTTCAAGTTCTCCCCTTTCTCTGACGTTTCATTCCATTTGTATACAAAGTTTGACTTGTACTGGTCAATCTAACCCCGAAAAAGAACCAGAGAATCAACTTGAATAAACTTAAGACTTACAGAACTGTGCCATATGCAGATGTCATACAGTGTCTATTGAAAATGGCTTTGCAGTTATCACTAGTAACACAGATCAGAGTGGAGTCCAAGTTTCAGTTGGATCAGGTCATATTTTATAACAGTGTGTATTTACAGTTCATGGGGATTTTTATGCAGAAACTTGTTCAACCCAGTGAAACGTTTTTGTGTGTGGTTTCAAAAAAGGTCGCTAGATGGCAGCATTTAGTCAATCTGGCTTCTTGGCGTAAAGGGATATTCCACAAACAACCTTTGGTCATTTTATGGAGCTAGCCTACTCAGTCTCATGTGAACACCCCACAGTTTATATGTTACTCCATTCACTATTTAGATATTTGATGTTCATTTTAGCTGCCCGCCCCCTTCCTATACAAACCCACTATAACCTAAAACTTCATTTGAACAATGACAGATTATTTGAAAACAACCCATTTTTCTGGTATCTGATATTGTCCTCCTAATACGTGAGAGGGCCGTGGAATTTAATTTACAGTTTTCATTTATTTTTAAAATATTGTTTTGTAAAATGTAGCCCACTCATGCCCACCCAAATGAATAAAACAATATTTTGCAAATAAATGAAAACTGTAAATGAAATTCCACGGCCCTCTCATGTATTCGGAGGACAATTTCAGTCACCAGAAAAAAAAATATGGGTTGTTTCAAATAATATGTCATGGTTAGAATGGAGTTTTAAGTTATGATGGGTTTGTATAGGAAGGAGGCAGATGTGCTGAAATTAACATTAAATATATAAATACTGAATGGAGTAACTTATAAACTGTCTGGTGTGTTCACATGAGACTGAGTAGTTCTACATTTTTAAAGGTAGAATATCTCTTTAAAGGGGAATTCCACGCATTTTCAAAATTTTCCTGAGAGGATGCAAATGTAAACCAAATGGACCCTAGCGGTCCATTTGGTTCCATTTGTACGCTCTCAGAAAAAAAGAGGTATCTAAAGAAATCCACTAACATGGTGAAATACACATACACAAATACATTTTCACCATGTTAGTGGTTTTCTTCAGACCTCCATTTCTTGGGAACACAGAATGGGGGAACTTTTTTTATTATCATGTCCACCCAGCACCTCTAGGGTATAATCTTAAGGGTATAATGACATTATTGGAATGCTGAAAATGGGTGGACTTCCCCTTTAATATAATGTAACCACCATAATGATGTTATGGTTACATTACACATTGGCCTCTGTACGTTTTATGCAATTACACCAGTTTACTGAGCTGAGATATTAACAACAATAAAACGCCATATGACATTTTTGGTAACGTTTTAGTTAATTTACATTTTCATCATTTCCCCTAACTAAACTGCAAACAAAAAAAGCAGAAATAAAAATAACAAGTATTTCAAATTGACAAATACACCGACCAATCACCGGCCAGCAACAGCCCACAGTCAAACCAATCAGAGACGCGCCTGGGTTACAGACGACCAATCAGGGCCCCTCAGCTCTGGCAGATACCGCCGACCAATCAACGGCCAGCAACTGCCTACAGGCAAACCAATCAGAGACGCGCCTGGCGCTGGGTTACAGCCGACCAATCAGGGCCCTAGCTCGTCACGTGGCTGCTGCCAGGTCAAAATGTTTGAATCTTTCAGATTGTAAAAATCTTTCAGATTGCTCTGAGACTCCTAGAGAAGCAGACGCAGTCACCACACCCTCCGCTTACCAGCGACCTGTTCCAGCACCTGTTTCAGCAGTTTACCAGCTACTTGTTCCAGCAGTTCACCAGCGGATCACCTGTTCAGCAGATCCAGCATTAGAGCCTGAAGGACCGGGCAGACAGCGAGGATACATCGATCGACAACCGACGAGAGGAACCAGGAGGATCCAGCCGTTAACTTGCAGCAGACACAGCTCTGCAACCAACTAACCTTTTCCTCTTCGATCGACGGTGAGTTAAGCTTTTGATTTTCTCCTTACTGTGGCTGCCTGTCGTGGTTGTGCTGTTTAGTGTTTCTAACGGCTGATTGTTGTATTTCTATATAACGTCTGCTAGTTGTGTCGTTTACTGTGCCTCTTAGTTGTGTTTAAAAACGTCTGTTTGTTGTGTTTCTAACGTCTGATAGTTGTGTCGTTTACTATGCCTCTTAGTTGTGTTTAAAACGTCTGTGTGTTGTGTTTCTAACGTCGTTTTGCAACGTCTGTTTGGTATGGTGTATATAACTTCTGTTACTTTTGCGATTTGAACATCTAGTTCAGTGGTTTTCAACCTTTTTCATATCAGGACCCACTATTGTGCATTTTAGCCAGTTGAGGTTCTGTTTCATTCAGTAAACAATAGTGAATATTTGCCTCTCGAGTCTTAATATAAACAAGTCACGTGACTATCCATCTGATCCTGGCTTGGCCACAACATATTTTCTGCACCAGCAGGTTTCCTGTGTGATTGCGTTTATGCTGGGTTTAAATTTAGTAGATCTACAAGGTAACAACTTGCAGCATCAATAATATTTGCTTTCTTTCTCTCTTCTTTCACAGGTGTACCACCTTGCCTGCAGCTCTCTCCATCTCTCCCCACCAGCTCTCTCCATCTCTCCCCACCAGCTCTCTCCATCTCTCCCCACCAGCTCTCTCCATCTCTCCCCACCAGCTCTCTCCATCTCTCCCCACCAGCTCTCTCTCCATCTCTCCCCACCAGCTCTCTCTCCATCTCTCCCCACCAGCTCTCTCCATCTCTCCCCACCAGCTCTCTCCATCTCTCCCCACCAGCTCTCTCCATCTCTCCCCACCAGCTCTCTCCATCTCTCCCCACCAGCTCTCTCCATCTCTCCCCACCTCCCCCCTCTTTCACCCCCCTCCTCCCCCCTCTCTCTACCACCTCCCCCTCCTCCCCTCTCTCCCCCTCTCTCTACCCCTCCTCTCCTCCCCTCTCTCTACCACCTCCCCCTCCTCCCCTCTCTCCCCCTCTCTCTACCACCTCCCCCTCTCTCCCCCTCTCTCTACCCCCCCTCCTCTCCTCCTCTCTCTCCCCCCCTCCTCTCCTCCCCTCTCTCTCCTCTCTCTACCCCTCCTCTCCTCCCCTCTCTCTCCTCTCTCTACCCCCCTCCTCTCCTCCCCTCTCTCTACCCCTCCTCTCCTCCCCTCTCTCTCCTCTCTCTACCCCTCCTCTCCTCCCCTCTCTCTCCTCTCTCTACCCCTCCTCTCCTCCCCTCTCTCTCCTCTCTCTACCCCTCCTCTCCTCCCCTCTCTCTCCTCTCTCTACCCCCTCCTCTCCTCTCTCCCCTCTCTCTACTCCCTCCTCTCCTCCCCTCTCTCTCCTTTCTCTACCCCTCCTCTCCTCCCCTCTCTCTCCTTTCTCTACCCCCTCCTCTCCTCTCTCTACCCCCTCTTCTCCTCCCCTCTCTCTCCTCTCTCTACCCCCTCCTCTCCTCCCCTCTCTCCTCTCTCTACCCCCTCCTCCCCTCTCTCTCTACTCCCTCCTCTCCTCCCCTCTCTCTCCTTTCTCTACCCCTCCTCTCCTCCCCTCTCTCTCCTTTCTCTACCCCCTCCTCTCCTCTCTCTACCCCCTCTTCTCCTCCCCTCTCTCTCCTCTCTCTACCCCTCCTCTCCTCCCCTCTCTCTCCTCTCTCTACCCCCTCCTCTCCTCCCCTCTCTCCTCTCTCTACCCCCTCCTCTCCTCCCCTCTCTCTCCTCTCTCTACCCCTCCTCTCCTCCCCCTCTCTCCTCTCTCTACCCCCTCCTCTCCTCCCCTCTCTCTCCTCTCTCTACCCCTCCTCTCCTCCCCTCTCTCTCCTCTCTCTACCCCCTCCTCTCTCTCCTCTCTCTACCCCTCCTCTCCTCCCCTCTCTCTCCTCTCTCTACCCCCTCCTCTCCTCCCCTCTCTCTCCTCTCCTCCCCTCTCTCTCCTCTCTCTACTCCCTCCTCTCCTCCCCTCTCTCTCCTCTCTCTACCCCTCTTCTCCTCCCCTCTCTCTCCTCTCTCTACCCCCTCCTCTCCTCCCCTCTCTCTCCCCCTCCTCCCCTCTCTCTCTCCACAGCAGACAGCATGGAGCAGTACCAGTGGACGTTGCTGGTCCACCAGCCGTCCAGCTCTGGACGTCGTGAAGGTAAGTTTCGTTCAGTTCGTTCCAGAAGGCAGGTAAGCCAGGTCGTCCGCGTGGACAACCTCAGGAACTGCCGCCTCAGCGAAGACGACCTGGCGGCCATCGCGGCGTGCGTCCCGGAGCTGTACGGGCGCGTGCACCAGGTTAGTGACCTTTCCTCTTTCTCCCTGGTCGACAAGGAGCTCCGCAGGCGTCCGAAGCGGGTCACACCCAGACCTCACATGGGCAGGCCCTGTGAGTGTGTCTTTGACCGACACACCAGGCAGTGGAGGCCGGTGCACTACCAACGCTTGGACCAGCGTACTGGGCGGATGGAGCCAGTCTTCAGACCCGAGTACAGCCACTGTGTCTGCGTTCGGTACGACATCCCCACCAAGAGGTGCGTGCGGGTGCGTCCTCCCATGCCGGCGGCGGCGGTGGTGGCCACCCGAAGCACCGCACTCTTCCAGGAGTTCTCCAGGCGGCTGGTGACTCCGACGCACCCTGAAACTCTGACACCACCGACCTCCCGGTGGAGCGACCGTCGAGGCAACCAGTTTGACCTGGTGGAGGTGAACGGCCAGCGGCTGTCTAGGGTCACCTCGGCGGTCTCCACCACGTGGGAGCTGGGCGGACGGGTCGTCCCGCGCCAGTGGAGGGTGTCGGTGTACCGGCCAGACGGACAGATGCAGCTGTCCGTCTTCTGCAGCTTCCCCGGAGAGGCGGTACGGAGGCGTCTCTTCTTGAGCGACGAGGCAGAGGCGCCTACTAGTCTCGAGACGCAGGACGCCTTCATCCACTCCTCCGAGGGGAGCATCGAGCGAGGCCCTGCTCGAAGCCAGACCAGCCTAAGACTGTGAACCTTGGGTGGGAAAAAATGGGTTACAAAATCATGGGATACAATTTTTTATTGGCACTGGGTGAAAAAATGGGTTGCAAATTCATGGGATACATTTTTTTTTAATTGGCACTGGGTGAAAAATGGGTTCCAAAATCACGGGGCTGAAAAATGTGAACTGGGTGTAAAGGTAAGTATCTTAGATAGCATTTTTATGTAGACTTAGATAGCGTTCGTAAACTTGTAGCATTTGATGTAAACATAGCACTTGTATACACGGTTTAAGCAGCCTATATACTGTAGATTCTTTACTGTTTTGTTCGTCACTTATGTATGTTTTACATGAACTCGTATATGATATAGTCCGTGCTCCGTGGATGTGCAACTGGTACAGGTGGGTTTAACTTTTAACATCATTTAATTATGGCCACATTAGACAGCACTTCCAAGTCCGATGCAGGTCTAAGACTGTGATCATCTGGATGTTCAGGTAAAGTTGAGACGGGTGATCTCTGATGTTCAACTGGTACAGGTAGGTTAATCTTTTTGTACAGTTATCCCCCCCACCCCCTCCTCTCCTCTCCTCCCCTCTCTCCTCTCTCTACCCCCTCCTCTCCTCCCCTCTCTCTCCCCCTCTCTCCCCCTCCTCCCCTCTCTCTCCAGTGTGTTCACAGGTTTCTACAGACTGAGTCTAGATGCCTTGGATTGTACGGTGGTGAGTACAAGCTAGGGCTGCAACTAACCATTATGTTCAGAATTGATTATTCAGGCCATTATTTAAGTGATGAATCAGTTAATCGGATTATGGTACTGCTGTACTTAAGTTTAAAATGTATTTATTTATTTATTTATTTTACACATGTTCCAACGACATAGTTAATTAGTTAATATTGTTAATATTATTCTTGATAATGTAATCATTGCTATGTGCCATATTTATTTTTTGTAAGCGGTGTTAAGCACGTTAAGCGATCAGTGTCAACTAATGTAACAAGTGTTTTTCTTTACAGGTTTCTACGGATGTCTGGTGGATAGCTTGGAGCGCCATTCAGACCCGTGACAACTAATATAACAAGTGTTTTTCTTTACAGGTTTCTACGGATGTCTGGTGGATAGCATGGAGCGCCATTCAACCCTGTGTCAACTAAAACTAACAAGTGTTTTTCTTTGCAGGTTTCTACCGAGTGTGTGATTTCCCCACCCATACTAACAATTACAGTTTGTTCAGTTTGCAGGTTTCTACCGATGTCCGGCGGGCTAAAGGCCTATTCAGAGTTTGATTTTCGGTGATCACCGCGACCACCATGACCACCGTTGCCTACCATATGATGTCATACCACGGCACCGCAAACACCGCTCTTTCCACCCTCTCTGATTTTTGAGCTAAACCAATCACATTGGCTGGGAACCAACAGGCAATGTTGATTGGCCCTGAAGTTTGGAGCAGGATTCTTTTTGACAGCTCGAGACGTAAAATAAAAGAAACCCACAATAGCGCAAGAAGAAAGAAAGAAGGAATTATTGAGAGACAATGACATAAATAGACCAGATCAACTCTATGGAGTTTCATGCGTAACACTTGCGCGTTATACACAAATGGGTAGCCTACTTGTGCGTGAGCGGAGCAGGCGAATCAGAAATGAACAAACAGAAATGAACACATTATGTCGTCAATCGCGTCACCAATCGGAATACCCTGAGGGACAGCCAACCGTGCACCGTACACCACCGTGCAAAAAACGCTTAACTTAATGCAAGTAAAAAGGAAAGATGCATAAAAGCACTAGAAACCATTATAATTGAGGCAGGTACGCAGTAGAGAGAGAAAAGAGGGAGGGGAACATAAACAATAATGGACATGAGGAGGGAAAGAGGACGGACGAGGTGGTGGTGGTGGTCTATGAATAGTGGTGGTTGCGGTGGTCTGAGCAGTCGTTGCGGTGATCACCATAAATCTAAACTCTGAATGAGCCTTAACCCCCCCCCCACCACCACCACCTACCCAAAGTGGGTGGTGTGTGGGGGGGGTGGGGGTCACCTCCCATGGGCTGCCACCTTGGCGTGGTGGAGGTGCTTACGATCCTTGTGATCAAACTAAGGGCAGCCCCTAAGATAAAACAAGCCTTTTACAGAAATCGGTCTGCACAAGGTACCAGAAGACTCTCATGGGACCTCCTAGAACAATGAAATGAAGAAAGAACTAGATCTCTGCTTCTTACCAAGGCGACACACAGGTATCTGATCATCATATTCTAGGTTTTGATACAGATTTGCATAAATCATTGCTATTGAACACCCTTTTTGTCTCTGTTTTGAAAATATTGAACCAGTGGAAAGTAGAATTATTACCGGTACTGAAAAACTAAAATCCATTTTGGCCACAGAGGTCCACTATTTATTCTGCATTTTAGCCACGGATCACCATTGGGTTACCAAATTATGGGATAATAATTTGTATTGGCACTGGGTGAAAAAATGGGTTAGATTTTTTTGTTAATTCCTTTATGTAAGTCTGCTAAATCCATGAGTCCAAATCTTGTTCTATCATTTTTGGTTAACATTTGGGGTGTTTAATGTAGCAGTGATTTTCAACCATTTTCATACATGTTCATTCATGTTAAATTCCTTGTTAATTCCTTGATGTAAGTCTGCTAAATGTCTAAATTGTTAAAGAGTTGAGGCGGTCGATTTCTGTGGATGTGCAACTGTTACAGGTAGGTTTAACTTTTAACATTAATTAATGACGGTCACATTAGAAAGTAGTGTACACTTCCAAGGCTGATGCAGGTCTAAGACTGATCATCAAGGTAAAGTAGAGACGGATGATCTCTGTTGATGTTCAACTGGTACTCCCCCCACCCCCCAAAAAAACAACAAAATGTGTTTCAGTTTGTTCACAGGTTTTAGCGACGGAGTTCATCACTGCTGCTGCTCAGTGTCATCTTCACTATTCAGTTGGCCTTGCGTCTGGCAGGCTAAAAACAATGAAACAACAAAAACTAAAGTGTTTTTCTGTACAGGTTTCTACTGATGTCTGGTGGATAGCTTGGAGGTCCACAATTGCATAATGTTTTTGATGCAGGAGCTGCAACGTGGATGGCTGTCCATAAGATGTGCACAGCTGGATGGAGGGAGAACAGAAATACAGGTGTTTCCATCGCCCCATTCTTTATTTTTCACCCTTCATTTCTCAAGTTTGGGACTTTTACTCAAGCGAGTTAATCTGTCTAACCCTTAATTTGGGACACCATATACATTAGTACAGCAGAATGCAAGGTCTACATTTACACAATTGGTATTGCTGAATTCACTAAGAACAACACCTTTTCTTTTTAATAAGCAGACATTAAAGCAACCATTTTTTACAGCACATGTGACCTGTAAGCCTTCTTTTCCTCGTCAGTAGTGTGAAGCTAACTTCCTTCTGTAAAGACTCACATCTACTTGTAAGTGCGACTTAGCAAGGACTTTACAAATCTATGATTTGTTCAATTTCAGGTGCACCCCGCACCAAACAGGCGTCGGAGTCTTATCGAACATGCCATGAAGGTGACAGATGACCAAACGGTAAAATACCAAGTGCTGATGTCATTGCTGGAGTGCAAAGCCATGCCGCCAACATTGCTCCAACACCGAAGCCCCCAAAGGAGGAGGTAATTCTTGCCCACAGGTTAGACGCAATTAGACTCTTGAGGCTTGCTTTCAGAATATGATGGACAATGTTTTGACCCCCAGTATATTCAAGGGTCTTTTATGGACTTCAGGGAACTGAACATTTTGCATGGCAAGTTGCAATACATTCCCTTCCTCAATTCCTTGTTGGGATGTTTAGACATGTTAGGTCTGTGAGTCTGTTTGCTGCAATTGTGGAACATGGTCATTAGTTTGAATAAGCGTGTAATCGATATACATCATATCGTGATATATCTATGGTGAGATTTGCAGTATCCACCCCATGTTGCACCTGTGATCTTTTTACTATTTTGGGTATCATGTCTTATGACTTAAGTCAAAACTTTGAAGTGTGGTAAAGCTGTTCGGCCAATCAAAACAGCCAAACAGCTTTGTCATACCCACCAAGTTTTGACTCAAGTCATAAGACCTGATACCTAAGACAATGAAAATAGGCCCCGAAGTTTTAAATAAGAACTGGGTGCACAGAATAGCAATACTATGAAGTAACTGAGCTAGCAAAACAACCAAAAAATATTTCAAATTAAAGTGCCTATATTTAAAATGATTTGAAACACTACTACTGCTACTAACTAACTACAGCTCTGGCACCACGAAACCAACAGCATTTCATCATTAAAAACTGGAAACTCTGAGTCAGACATTTAGCTTTATGCATGCTGCGTGTCTGTTGCAACTTCAACAACAACTGTTATTATTGATGCTTATATTTGCCTAATAAAAGTCCTGTAACTGAAAAAGCGATGAGATTGGGAAATGTTACATCCGCCCCTGTATAGATCAGGTCTAGCTTCTGTTTTTTCTAGATGCATGTCTAGTGTACTGTATACTTTCTTGCTTGTGTCATTTTTGTCCTTTTCTGATCACAGCGATCTCTGTGTCCCAAAGGAGCTGCTTGGCAGATTGGTGTTGCTTGAGGACATGAATAACTAGTCCCTGGTGGTCCCCAGCCTGCTCTTAAGGTCCATGCTGGTCCACACTGTGCACTGTGCCTGGAGGACCCCTCTTCTGTCTCCTGGCTGGAGAGAGTGAACTTCATCAACCTCAGGAAGGTACAGAGGTTAGACTCACCACAGAGCTGTGTGCACTAGAACAGTTTGGGACGTCCCTTTTTGGACAGGTTGCAAATGGGGCCAGTATTTAACCTTTAGATCAGGGGTTTTCAACCTTTTTTCATACCAGGGCCCACTATTTAATCAGAATTTGAACTACGGACCACCATTTGATGACATTCTAGCCCCACAGACTCCAAAACTAAATAATTATTTTGATTTTGTCCGCTATAGACCTGCACAGTGACGTCACCAACCCTGTTCCACTAGTGGATTCCTCATTCATTTTCCTCATAGACTTTTTGGAAATGGCTAATAAAAACACGATTGCGCCGCGGCCAAAGCCAACTCGGGTCGTGACAAATCATGACAACAAACTCAACATCGTCAGATAATATCTAATTAGCAAGAAGTAGAAAACATTTTGTTTCATTTTTCATCTTAGAAATTATTTGATTGTCCCAAAAGTTTGTGTGTGCCATCATGATTCGTCACGACCCGAGTTGGCTTTGTCCGCGGCGTAATCGTCTTTGTATAAATTATTTTTGAAAAGTCTATGAGAAAAATGAATGGGACAGGACAGGGGCGGTGACGTCACTGCAGGTCTATTTCAGGCTGGATTTCGGAGAAAACAAAACAGGAAAATGCACAGATCAAAATGATCTCACTAATGTACACGATGAAATACATAAAAGTCATCAGGCAGCAAGATTCATGCAGAATTTCCTTTTCCCTCAAAAGCTGCAGGCTTTTATTGTTGTCCTTTGAAGATGCAACCCATGTAAAATAATTTGTCACCCTGCAAGTTTAAAGGGGATTCCAACATGAATTTAAAATGCATGTACTGTATATTAATGACTTATAGTGGTAAGGGACTATTAAAATTGGTATTTTAAGCGACATCACTAATGGGAGTATCTGAACGTGGTCATTCATGAGCACACCAGGGTTATTATAGTTATGGATTTTTCTTTTTTAATTTAGTTTTAATTTGTTTTTAGGGTGCATTTGCTAGTTTTTTATTTAGTTTTTATTTTTTGTAAATAGTTTTAGTTTCAGTTTTTTTTTTCATAGCATACTTTTTTGTACTTTGGTATCGTCGGGTACCGTATGATGCTGAAAACTGCTACGTTTATAAAAAGTTTATATTATAAATGTCTGAAAGTCATATACATATTGATAAAAAAAAACAAAAACAAAGGGTATTTTGAGTATGATTTCAGTTAGTTTTAGTTAGCTTTGTGAACACACAATGCAGTTATAGTTTTTTATTTATCGGTAATTTTTATTTCGTTTCAGTTAACGGATATTTTCTAAAAAAAAAAAAAATGAGTTATCGTTTTTTTTTTTTTTTTTTTTTTTTTACAAATAGGGCTTCACAATTAATCGAAATCAAATCGAAATCAAGGTTTAAGAATTTGGACAATGTAAAAAAAAATCGAAAATCATGGTTGCTTCTTTCCGAGCACATTGCTCACGGCATACCTTACCGTAAAAAGTATTTTCTGATAAATAAAAGAAAATGCAATGCGAATGATGAATATTTGAACTCTTGAGAGTGTAAAAATCAAACCAAATGGACCCGCAAGAGTCCATTTGGTTTCATTTTTACACTTTGGTTTCATTTTTACACTCAAGAGTTACATCTGGTTAACAAACTTAGCTGGGGACCACTCAAGGACCACTCAAGGACCACTGGTGGTCCCCGGACCACTGGTTGAAAACCACTGCTCTAAGGTATATTAATGACATAGTAAAATGTTGAAAATGGGTAAAATTCCCCTTTAGGCCTTGATCTCATGCTATGTTTTTTATTAGCCACTCTTTTATGGAATGTTACTTTTAGGATAAGATATATATTTTAAGATATATATATATATTTTTTTATGTAATAGTTAATCGATATTCCAAAGACCTTTTAATCCTATCATATCAACAGATGAGTACAAGTATAGTTATTACATCGTAGATGGCCCGCTTGCTGGCAACTACGGTAGCTGGATTTGTGCGAAAACTAATATGGGCTAAATCAAACACTGATCGTGTTTTGCTTGAATTCCAGCTCGCCCAAAAATGGGAACCAGGACTGCAAGCCTCACCTCATCCACAGCCTGGGCATCCTGTTGCTGGACAACAACAAAAACCATCACAGTGCCCGGCCTGCGCCCCACCCCACCAGCTCCAGCAACCCACCACGCAACAACACCTCTAGCCCTTCCATGTCCTCACTCACTCCATCCCGCACCTCTACGATTCCGCAGTCGTCCAAGGGTGTGCAGCTAAATCAGGGATGGGCAATTATTTTTCCCAAGGGGCCAAATGAGATACATAAAATATTGTGGAGGGCCAAGACTAAAGGCTGAACTAAAGTCTGTGTAATATTAATTTAATTTCAAGATGAAAGTAAGCCTTTTGACACCAGGTCCCTCTATTTATTCAGACTTTGAGCCACAGAGGACCATCGCTTGATTTTAGCCCCACAGACCCCAAAACTAAAGATTTCTTTTGCTTTTTGTCCACAATTCCTGGCTGGATTTCACAAACAAAGCAGGCAAACATAGATAAAAAATGACCATTCTTTTACATTCTCTGGCTAATTTAGATGAATATTGTAAAAATAAAAAAAATGTGTAAAAATGAAATGAAACCAAATGGACCCTTGCGGGTCCATTTGGTTTCATTTTTACACTCTCAAAGAGTTACATCTGGTTAACCAGCTTTCCATATTTAACTGGAACTCTCTCAAGGACCACTGGTGGTCCCCGGACCACTGGTTGAAAACCACGGTACCCTTTCACAGGCCGGTCAGAGTCAGCCAAAGGGCCGCATTTGGCCCCCGGGCTGCATAATGCCCAGGTATGAGCTAAATGATAGTTTTTAGAAACCAAGTGGACGCAGCTACACGGAGTGTTCCAGACATAGAAATGGCTTAAATGTGTGTGTCTCTCAAGCTGAGGAACGATGGTTGTCAACATGATGATGATGAAGATGATTCTAATGGTGACTAGACTTGGGGTCTGGAATGGTTGGAATCTGGTAGGAACTTCATGGAACAGGAATCGGTGTCATTCCATCACATGTAGTAGAGTTTCAGAGCAATGTGTGAACTTCAAGGCTGCCATACAATTACAATACCGTATGTGTTCGTGATTTTTTCGTTTATTTAAAGAATGACCATAACTCTTGCGTTACTCTCTTTAAGGGCCCATTAGGAACCTGACTCAATAATCTGATGGTTCAGCAGGAAACGTTAACAAACCAGACCCAGTAAAATCCTGCAGAGTTTCAACCATGAATGTGAAAGAATAGACAGACATGTATATATTATGATTAGATTAGATTGATATATTGTAAACAACGAAGAGGATGATTACAGTGACTTCCTGCTGGGACATCTCAGAGAAGAAAAGAAATCTGCATTTTGGACAGTGGTCAGGCAGCAGGAGACCCGCAGTTGGCCGAAATTCAGACCGGAACAAGCCGGAAGTCTCATTGTCACCCATTCAAAAATGCAGGACGTGACGTCACAGCTTGGCCGAAACTTGGACTGTGCACTTTGCAGTCTGTAGGCCCTGTCCATGGATGCAGAGGTCACTCCCAGAACCAGGGTCTCGTTGGAAAGGTCAGTTCAACCTGTAGTGTGTTTCTGTTTATAAAACTGCAATCTGGTCATTGTCATTGTTGAGAAATAAAGCTTTTTTTTTTAAACGGTTGCTGGCTTAAAATCAGTTTTAATTCAGTTGCTTGGTAACTTGTTATTACTTGTTACTCACGTGATCGCTCACGTGATTGCTCTCCGCCGTTTGCTCCGCTCATGCACAAGTGGGCCATAGCCTATACTTGTGCACAATGTGCAAGTTTGAACTCTACGAGGTGCTGATGTAGTTTATTCATGCCAATGGGGAGATGTGTGATAAGATATTTAATCTAATATAAAGATCAGTGCTAATAGACCGTTCAATCAACTATACCCAAATGTCTGAATGACTATAGTGCACATTTTAAATTATACTACCGATTAACCATGCATCCCCAGTAATTAGTGATGCACAATTAGTAGCATAATTTGAATGGTAAATTTCATGTTTTGTATGATAAATCATGTGAAGCTATATTATAGCCCCGGTGTTCCTTCAAGTCTCTGCAGATACCAGGGGCGGATCTAGGCATGGGCATGGGGGGCAATGCCCCCCTAAATGCCCTGACTGCCCCACCAAACACAATGGCATGCAAAACAACAAGATATTTCGTTTTTTTAAAGGATATAAAACACTACTACTTCTACTAACTCCAATTGTGCCACCACTAAACCAACAGCATTTCATCATTGAAAACAGAAAAAAACTCTGAGTCAGACCTTTAGCTTTGGGGGCGACTTCATCGACCGTGGTGCGAAGTGACACGGGCGATGAAGTCGCACACATACCATTTTTGGTTACAGGACTTTTATTAGACAAGTAAAGCATCAATAATAACATCAGTTGTTGTTGAAGTTGCAACAAATACATATTTTAAAAAACAAATAAATTGTAAATTAAATTCCATGCCCTGACGTATTATTAGGAGGACAAGATCGGGAAAAAAAGTTTTTGACTAATCTATTATGGTCAAAAGGAGTTTTATTGGAGTTGGAGCTATAGTGGGTTTATTTATTTTTTAACATAGGCTACTTGGACCCAGTGACCTCCACAAAATGACCAGAACTAACTCATCAAAAGTATTTCATACAAATGGGTTAGGCTAGGGTTAAGTTTAAAAAAAAAAAAAAAAAAAAATGTTGATATTGTAAATTTAGGGGTAGGCCCATCTGGATTAATGAGTATCCATTTACACTACTAGACAGTCATTGTTATGACTATATCTATGACTGCAGTGGCTACAGTTGACCGCGTTGACTGTTTTCAGCCAGCAGATGTCACTGTAGCGCTGCGCAACGTAAAGAGATAGAGCATTTATGCCAGTGTCCGGAACTGTTGTTCTGCAGTGTGTTGTCAGGAGGACACAGTACGCGGTGACACGGAACTGTTGTTCTGCAGCACACCGACAGACAGCGGCTCCAGGCTTGAAGCTCCCCCGCTGGTGGTCAAGTTTGGTACTGCAGGCGGGTGGAATTCATGCACGAACGCCCCGAGAGCACGCACGCTCGTTTGCTTTGTGCACGTGGACAGGGCAGTTTGTTTTTAAGTTGTTTTCTGAATAAACCAGCGGTCCTCACGTCATATACTACCTCTCAAAACATAACGGATGTATTATATGACAGATAATAAGCTCAATGCAAACCCACAAGCTTGTTTTTAATGCTTTTTGATGTTTTTTTCCTTTGCTCGTGCGCGACGGCGCTCGTTCATGGTTCCCATAATCCCTTGCGTCGGGCGCGTTCATGGAGAAATACTTCCGCATTTGGGCACCAAATTTTGGTGCCCAAATGCGGAAATAGGAGCACTTCCGGCGGTCTTCCGGGTGCTTCAAAGCGCCAATGAGCAACTTGTATTGAAATGAACGGCAAGGGGGCGGGGCTATCGCTCCGGTCAGGTCTCTGTTATTTTATTACTCTATGTTCTGCAGTGTGTTGTCAGGAGGACACAGTACGCGGTGACACGGAACTGTTGTTCTGCAGTGTGTTGTCAGGAGGACACAGTACGCGGTGACACGGAACTGTTGTTCTGCAGTGTGTTGTCAGGAGGACACAGTACGCGGTGACACGGAACTGTTGTTCTGCAGTGTGTTGTCAGGAGGACACAGTACGCGGTGACACGGAACTGTTGTTCTGCAGTGTGTTGTCAGGAGGACACAGTACGCGGTGACACGGAACTGTTGTTCTGCAGTGTGTTGTCAGGAGGACACAGTACGCGGTGACACGGAACTGTTGTTCTGCAGTGTGTTGTCAGGAGGACACAGTACGCGGTGACACGGAACTGTTGTTCTGCAGTGTGTTGTCCCTTTGAAGAGGAAGAGGGAAAACATCATGGAGGAGTGAAAGTTATTCTGGCTGAAGTTTAAAACGTAGAAGTGAAAACTACATTGTTTGATGGACTGATTCCATTGCTGCCTGTTGTGAAACACTGGATTTGTATGACAACTAGGTAGGTTTAATTGAGTGTGGTTTTATTTTTGTACATGTAGTGTGTTGTTTACATTGTGTTTGGGAGAGCTTGTTGGACGTTGGATTGAGGCTGGTATTAAAAGGATCCCTGACTAACAAGTTAAACATTGCTTAAAACGTTATACTTTCCCAATATAACTAAAATAAACAAATGAAAACACCATTGGCATCTTATTTCTTTCATAAATGTAGAATATTTCACTCAACAGGAACTGCTCCTGTCCTGTCGCAGGATGATGATGTCACGTGTGATCTAGCTCTTTGGGATATATGGATGAACATGTTCACGTGACATCATTATCCTTCGACTGGAACACCTATTTAGTGAAAGATTCTCTATTTATGAAAGAAATAATAAAAAAAATAGTATTGTAGGTGTTTTTATCTGCATGTATTAGTTATAGAAGGCAAGTATAGTGTTTAAAGGCATTATTTGTCTTAATAGCCAGGGATGCTTTTAAATAAATGTGATTTGAAGTACTTTAGATTACCAAATACCGACCACTACCAAATAGCCCAGGTCTAGCCCCGAGTGTAGATTATTTTATAATTGGGCAATTCAGTTCATCGACTCCTCCCATAATAATAATTTTCATCTGTCATTTGCTTGTATTAAACATCGTTAAACTCATCAACATCGCAGCTGTATGGAAAGGTTGAATTATCATTTTTCTATCTGCAAAGTATTTGCTTGATAATAATCCACAGTAGGCATGTTATGAGCTACTTTCTGTCAGTAAATAAAAGTGTTGGACTTGGGAGGCACTCGTTTTTAGTAACGGGTTGGACTGGTGCCTCCTGCATTATGTGCAAATTCTAAACAGGTGGTACACAGGGCCGTTCAATGACTAATGATGAGCGCTTCCAAAACTCATGTTTTCATGTACAGAAACAGAAAAACAGAGATAACTTCTGCACACCCGATTTAATTAGTGCGTTGGCTGATTGTGATTTTGGATACATTTACTGCGATATTTTATAGATTTCTATTAAACCTACAAATCATCTCCATCCATTTTGCATAAATGGCCAACAGCCAACATTTAGAGATATGCTGTGTATTTCAGCCACAACTAACACTATTAACACTATTCAACACTATTCAAAGTCTATCCATAGAGTAAAAAAAAATCACATCGTTGTACTTTGAAGTGACCGGTGCTCTGACACCATCATGATGTAACATGTATTTGTTCAGAGACTACAACCAATTGTCCATTAATTGTCAATCAGAATTTAATGATTTATATTTGATTTTTTTGTGATGTAAAACATCAGATATTGGGAGTGTATTGCGGGAAAAATAAAACAAATATATCTGATCGGAAAGCAGTAAAAAAAAAAAAAATAACTATTGTCACATCCCTGTGAACACTTATGTGTGTTCTGTCCACACCTCAGCCATGAGTTCTCCCCTTGTGTCTTGATCAGATTCTAGTTTCTGATGCTAGATTCTAGTTCACAGTGCTAGATTCTAGTTCCTCACGGTAGATTCTAGTTCCTCTCAGTAGATTGTAGTTTCTGAAGTTAGATTCCAGTTTCTGACACTAGATACTAGTTCCCGACACTAGATTCTAGTCCATGACACTAAATTCTAGTTTGTGACACTAGATTGTAGTCCCTGGCGCGAGGTTCTAGTTTTTCTGGAAAAATCTCTTTCTGTGTCAGTGATGCTTGACATATTTCATAGGAAGGACCCCCATAAATGTCTATATATTTAGCTGCAGATTTGAGTTAAAAATGTTTGCTTCCGAAAAAATGTATTGAAAGATTTGCACCACATTTTCACATTTTTTTTAAAAAAAAATAGCAGAATTACAAGCTCATATCGCGCCACTCGGAGGTGTGATATGAGCTTGTAGATCTGCTATTTTTCAACGGATAAAACACCAACATGCGTTCAGTACACAAAGGCTTACATGCCACATGTAACAGTAATGTTGTGTGTTCTCTGTCCACCATACCTCACCTCAGCCATGAGTTAAACCACATGTAACAGTAATGTTTTGTGTTCTCTCTCCACCATACCTCACCTCAGCCATGAGTTAAACCACATGTAACAGTAATGTTTTGTGTTCTCTCTCCACCATACCTCACCTCAGCCATGAGTTAAACCACATGTAACAACAGTAATGTTTTGTGTTCTCTGTCCACCATACCTCACCTCAGCCATGAGTTAAACCACATGTAACAACAGTAATGTTTTGTGTTCTCTCTCCACCATACCTCACCTCAGCCATGAGTTAAACCACATGTAACAACAGTAATGTTTTGTGTTCTCTCTCCACCATACCTCACCTCAGCCATGAGTTAAACCACATGTAACAACAGTAATGTTTTGTGTTCTCTCTCCACCATACCTCACCTCAGCCATGAGTTAAACCACATGTAACAACAGTAATGTTTTGTGTTCTCTCTCCACCATACCTCACATCAGCCATGAGTTAAACCACATGTAACAACAGTAATGTTTTGTGTTCTCTCTCCACCATACCTCACCTCAGCCATGAGTTAAACCACATGTAACAACAGTAATGTTTTGTGTTCTCTCTCCACCATACCTCACCTCAGCCATGAGTTAAACCACATGTAACAACAGTAATGTTTTGTGTTCTCTCTCCACCATACCTCACCTCAGCCATGAGTTAAACCACATGTAACAACAGTAATGTTTTGTGTTCTCTCTCCACCATACCTCACCTCAGCCATGAGTTAAACCACATGTAACAACAGTAATGTTTTGTGTTCTCTCTCCACCATACCTCACCTCAGCCATGAGTTAAACCACATGTAACAACAGTAATGTTGTGTGTTCTCTCTCCACCATACCTCACCTCAGCTGACTACAGCCTGGACACTACAGGCTGCCAAGAAGATAAGACTGGACACTGACCATGTGAGTGACCGTTTTCCCAAGCATCATTAACCTCATGGGTGTCAAACTCTGGCCCGCGGGCCAAATTTGGCCCGCATTTGGCCCTTGAGACATTATCAAATTAAAGGGGAAGACCACCCATTTTCAACATTTCAATATGTCATTTATACACCTTAGAGATGTTGTGTGGATATGATAAAAAAAAAGTTCGCCCAATTCTGTATTCCCTAAAAATGGAGGTCTGAAAAAAACATTAACATGGTGAAATACATCTGCTGACATCATCAAAATGTATTTCACCATGTTAATGATTTATCTTTCAGACCCATTTTTCCTCAGAGGGTACAAATGGTTCACATTTGTACCCCTGATAATTTGACACCCCTGATTAACCTGGTCAGCAACATGACTCACAGATGAATAGTAGATTATAGGGCTGCAAAGATTATTCGTTATCGGATCAATTAGTCAATTGTCAACTATTTTAGCGATCGATTAATCGGTTCGTCAACTAACCTTTTTACCCGTATTCCCACTTAGCCATAGTTTTTCCAGGGTTATGTGTAACAAATTCCACCCATTTTACTGTCTGAACATTTACTGAACATTTTACTGCCTTTAATTAATATACGCTAGAGATGTTTTGTGGACCGAAACAAATTCCCCCATTCTGTGTTTCCTAGAAATGGGTCTGAAAAAAAAAATCATTAACATGGTGAAAACCATCTTGATGTTGTGTTTCACCATGTTAATGATTTTTCTTTAAGGACTTTTTTTTTCTGAGAGTGTACAAATTCATTTGGTTCACATTTGTACACTCTCAGGAAAATTTTGAAAATGGATGGAATAGCCCTTTTAAGGTGATTGCTAAGTAATCCGATTAATCGATGAATTGGTTAAATAATCGGGTGATGAATCGATTATGAAAACAGTCGTTAGTAGTTTATTTATCTGATTCTAAATGTCCCTCTGTATGTTGTTGTTGTTGTTGTGGTTGCATTCAGGAGGACCTCTCCAGCGTGGCTCCATCCTCCCTGGATGCTGAGGTGTTGGTGGACCACCACCATCCCAACAAGCTGTTAGTGGGTCTCAACAGGTTCCTGTGTGATGTGGTTCTGTGTTGTGATGGACAGGAGTTCCCCTGCCTCCTTCAGCCCTTACTTTGAGGTAAATGCACTCTTCTGTTGACTTGTTGTAAAGGAAATGTATTCAATTCTGACCAGGCTTTTGGGGGAACCGGTTACCGTGTTATTAGCCTGGTCTAGCCCTCAATGATTTTGGCCTTGGGGGGCGGGGGTGTCGTGGGATCCACACGGCGGAAGTGCTGCGCTCTGATTTGATCTCACTAACGTGTCGTCATCTCCGGTCCCTCCCACGCCCGTCCACTGCTGTTCTACGTCACATCATTTAGAGCGACGCCCACCCCGGAAGGTTGACACACCCCTCAAGGCCACTTTCCAACGCGCGTTAGTCCAGGCTTTCCGTTTTCGCGCAAGGCGGACGAAAATGAAAGCCTGGGTGTCGAGGCTACCGTGTTCTTAATTCATGCAATCGATTTAAAACACAACCCCCTCTTAATTGACCCCTGTCGCCATAGTAACTTACCTGGTAGAGTGCATTTTCACTGTAGTTGTCCATGATGTGTGAGGAAGGCCCACCCTCATCATCCTCTGTCAGGCCAATTCAGAATTATGCCCTCTGGTCGCCGTTATCTGACCCCTCGTACCAGAACCAATCGCTACACCAATAGCTTTATTCCATCTGCTATCAGATGCTTGAACTCCAGGGGAATCCAAGTGTAGGTTATCCTGTTGTACAGAGGTGGCAGGTCCACGGTATTTATTGATATGGAATGTTATATTTATTATTGCTATTTATAGGACACTTGAGCTGGTCCACCCACCCTTGCCTGTTTGTCGAATGAATGCTTGTTACATGTCTGTATTTTTTTTTACTTTTTTATTCTTTGTATGATTAAGCACCAAGCTGCAATGAATTGCCCAGTCTGGGATCAATAAAGTAATCTGAATCTGTAGTCCAAACTGATCCCCCCCTACCCGCCCACACACACGCGCACCTGTCCCAGATCCACAGGCTCCGATATTAACTAATGATCTAGCCGTACTTGCCATAGCAGGAGTTTACATCTGTCACAAAAAAAAGGTTACTGTAGCAATAGTAGTCAATTAAGGGTGTTTTGGCCTGAAATTCCCCTTTAACCTTTGACACTAATTCAAAAAGGTCCAGAACGCATAGCAGCTAACACTTCCAAACCAAATGTTCATCTTTCCAACATGCACAGGCCATGTTTACCTCTGGTATGAGGGAGTCCACACAGGACAGAGTGACCATCAGTGGAGTGGAACCTGAGATGATTGGTTTACTGGTGAACTATGCCTACACGTCTACAGTGTCCATCTCTACTGATAATGTACAGGTAATGTATTAACTCAATGAACCTCATTCAAAGTATCACCAGTGCTTCATGAAGTCAACTTGTTCATTTGCTCTAGGCCCTGCTAGTGGCGTCAAACTTGTTGGAGGTCATACGAGGTCTGCTGTGAGTACATGAGGCGTCACATGGACGTTAATAACTGTGTGGAGATTTACTGCTTTGCCGAGGACCACTCTTGTGGCAAGTTGAAGGAACACAGCCTGGATTACATTCAGCAATACTTCAATGTCATCTACCAGCAGGTGAGCGATTTAGAATCATACATTTACATAAAGGTGTTGGTCTGTTGTTGCCCTTCTTCGCCTATGATGTTGTTTTGTTACTATAACTGAAGATTCCTCACACAGAACTGCGTTGAAGCATTCAATCAGTCACAGTGATCAGATACTGTATGTGTATATTAACTCATTGACAGATTAGCAGAAAAGCTAGGCTCGCTCCCTTTATAGGCTCAATTTATAGAAAATCCTCTGTTGTGAATTTGTGCAAATGAATGATATCCAAAGACAGGGGAAAAATAAAATGAGTTGATCATGTGCCTTAGTTTTTTTCAAATACATTTGAGACATTTGAGTGTGTATTTTCACATTTCACTGTTTCCAGGGCTCCTTCAGAGATAGATGCAATTAAAGTTATATAATGTATCAATCATAGTTGTAAAGTGTGTCAGGTGTTTTCTGGGTTTTGTAGTGCAATCACCACTTAAAGGACTTGATGAGGTGGTTGTGTGCAGTGGCTTAATGAGCCTGTTAACAAGACAAAACCTAAAATGACTTTTGGACTTCTAAGCAGACAACAGAATAATCACTTTACTCCAAAAGTCGTGGTAAATCTGTTAAGGAGTTAATACACTAAACAAGCCATCTATCACTAGTAGAATACTTGAGAAATAGTGTGATGTATTAAGTGTAACGTCTGGGAACTAACTATTTAATTTTCTTCTCCCAATAGGAAGCATTTCTCTCCCTCTCTGTGGAAAGGCTGACAGAGGTTATCTCCAGTGACTATCTGAATGTTCCAGAGGACATGGTGTTTGAGGCTGCCATGCTGTGGTTGGACCAGTGTCCTACCCGCAAGCAGAGCTTTGGACAGGTCAGACATTTTTATACTTACACCATGTTACAGCATCTATTGAGGCAGCATCCATCTGCCTCAATAGTTTTAGCGTCGCTTTCCACTATATTCTTGGTACTTGCAAAGTAGTAGCCTCACCCTTAGCCCCAGGCTTACTCAAATACGTACCAAGGTTATACAGTATATGGTACTAACCAAAAAATAAAACCAACGGGTGTTATAGGGCCTACAACACCTTTAACTGAAATGTTTTACTTTATGAATACACATTTAGATTTTTGGCTAAAAGGTTGCTTATAACATAGGCAATATATGGGCCGAGCACAGATCTCGGTGGGACCCCAGTCTGAAGGGTGCAGGGGGATGACAGTGATCCTTTCCATGAAACCTGGTAGGTCTGGTCGGTGAGGTAGGAGGAGAACCACTATATTTACCAAATGACAGACAGTGCAGTGAGAAATCAAACCACAGCAGATTAAATATGCAAGAATCATAACTTCTCCGCCGATCAAAGTATTGGATGAGAATGCGACCTAAAACTAAGCAGTTTTAACTAAATAAAATACTGTAAGAAAATAAATAAAAACTATCCAACCCACCAAGCTTAACTATTTGAATTAGAAAATTAAATGTTAAAACCAACTAAAATGGTAGTTGAACGTAGAAGGAAATTACAGCGGTGCATTAAGCCCACACCGTGTGGGTGAAGCAATAGTAATGTCATTGGAGGTTTAGGCTATCCATGAAGAGAAGAAAATGTTATGTATTCTTGAGCTTGCAATTGTCAATATGCATTATAGTATTGCGTAAAACTTTTTTTTCACATATAAATAATGAAGAAAGTGAAACCTTCCTATATTTTCACTCCATTGTGCATTAAACCTTTAAACCTTTGATTATTATGGCATACAGCTCATGAAAACCTTCTCAATGAATTAGAATATTTTACATTACAAGACCACTAAGAATATACAGTAATATGTTTTAAACAAGAAACGCTGATTATCTGAAAAGTACAACGTATAATTATTGATGTATGCAGTTAATACTTGGTCAGGGCTACTTTTGAACAAATTATTCCATCAATGGGGCGTGGTATGGAGGTGATCAACCTGTGGCACTGTTGATGGAAGCCCAGGTGTGCTTTGATAACAGCCATAAATGAATTTGTATTGTTCAGTCTTATGTCTTACACCTTCCTCTTGACAATACAGCCCAGATTCTCTGTTGGGTTTGAAGTCAACAATACACATTAATGCACATCAATACCACAGTCAGCACAGCAGCTGCTAGCAGTTTAGGCTCTGTGGGCAGAGCCTAAACTGAACCTTGAACCCTGTGAACACTGATCAAACCGGGGATTTGTTTCCTAACAAATGAGCAGGATGCAGCCGATCACCGCTTTGACGGGTGTTATCCCTTATATACCGTATTTTCCGGACTATAAGGCGCACTTAAAAGCCTTTAATTTTCTCAAAAAAACACAGTGAGCCTTATAATCCAATGCGCCTTATATATGGATTGGTTGACTGCAGTAGCTTCTATTCTATGTTAACTGTAGTAGCTTCTATTCACTGCGCCTTATAATCCAGTGCGCCTTATAATCCAGTGCGCCTTATATATGGATTGGTTGACTGCAGTAGCTTCTATTCTATGTTAACTGTAGTAGCTTCTATTCACTGCGCCTTATAATCCAGTGCGCCTTATATATGAAATCAGTTTTAAAAGGTGCGCCTTATAGTCCGGTGCGCCTTATAGTGCGGAAAATACGGTACCCTATTGGTCTGAATATAAGACTATGTATTTCCAAGGCTCCGTTTCCTCCTCAGGAACCTCAGTTTGTTCTGGGAGTGAGAGAGACAGGTAGGCTACGTAAACACTATCGCTGCTGTATAATAAAGTTATATGTTTCATATTGTGCGTGCACTTGCAGCCAAACTGAAGGTTTCATGATGTGTATATCCGACACAAGAAAACATTCCCATGCTAACTGAGATTCGTTGTAGTTACTTGAAAGCATGCTGTAAATACACTGTACATCAGTGTTGCCAACTGCCAAAATCCAAAATGCACTAGTGGCAGTTCCAAAATGCACTAGAATGCGCTAGATGCTTGCCTGGAAGGGAATATGACCATTAAATGACCATTAATCTTCTACATTCTCTAGTTTGTGTAGAATAAGTTGGGCTAATTCACATGATGAACATTTTAACTCTTGAGGGTGTAAAAATGCATTTTACGCTCTCAAAGTGTTACATCTGGTTAACCAACTGTCCATCATTTAGCCTGGGGACCACTGGTTGAAAACCACTGTCATACCTTTACTTCCTACTTGGGTGCTTTAAACCAGGGATTTTCAACACATGGTCCCTGAGAGGGTTCCAGGTGGTCCCCAGCTAAGTTGGTTAACCAGATGTAACTCTTGAGAGTGTACAAATGAAACCAAATGGACCCGCAAGGGTCCATTTGGTTTCATTTTTACACTTTAAAAAATTCATCATCTTAATTAGCCCAGGTCGCAATGACCACCTTAAGACAAATGTATCTTGTGTTGTGTTATAGTGCACTAAGTTGCAACCAGGTAGCAGCAGTCTTCACTTGCCCCACCATTATTTTTTTTTACTTGCCCCGGGCAAGCGGGCAAGTGTTAGTGTCAAGCCCTGATCATTGGAATTGTAGTGTGGTAGTGTTGAAACTTGTACAATTGTACACGACTTTGAAGTGACAAGGGTCTTGTTTAATTTCATTGTAGGCATTCTAGAGAACGCTGTATGCCTGTTCTTCACCCTGTGTGTCTTTGCAAGTGAGTCATTCCACGAAAACTTTTTTTTTTTCTGAAATTTTGACTTTTGAAAGGTTTTACTTTTCAGAATAGCCCACCATATTGAGCTATTAAGCTTAACAAATTTACCTATGAGAAAAACATAATTTCCCATCTCAGGCATTCAATATATTTTATATAGCTTTTAACATGGTAATTAAACTGAGTTGAGTAAGAGGAGAAGACTTGGCATGCCCAAGGTTACGGAATCAGATATATTGTTGGAATAACAAACAGAATCTTTATTCTACTACTTGTTTTATATCATTATTTCATGCAACAGAGTTGAGCTGTTATGATTTAGGACCACATGTGAAAGTACAAAATGCCTCTAAAACGGTGTACAATAAGGTTTGAAATTGCCACTTTCTGTAGCATGTTGATTAATTTAATGCAGAAACCCTATTGGCCCATTGGTTGATACACTGGTATAGTCTGATTGCCTAGCCTACAGAATCCAGAATCTGTGTGTTGGCATAATTTGTGGCAAACACTCATTATGGGCAACTTGAAAGGAGAATTCCACACCAAAACACATTCGGCATCGATACCTTGATCGCTGTGACATCACATATATTGCACTTGATTTTTGTCATAGATGCCCCCTTTACTACATGTCCCCCTTGAGCTTCCTTTCGTTGTTGGTTTCTTCAATGGAATATGCAATATTCCATTGAATATGGAATATTCAATGGAATACACAGTATTTAGGCAACTGGCTCTGCCATTACCTCCAGGGGTTGACACTAAGGTCTCCGAGGCACTTGCCCATCGGGCAAGTGCAAATCAGGTTCTACTTGCCCTCAGGTCATGGTCACTTGTCCCCCCAAAAATATATTGTAAATTTTGCATTTAAGTTTACTTCCCTACTTAGGTGCTTTAAACCAGGGGTTTTTAACAGGTCGTCCGGGGACCTGAGAGGGTTCCAGGTGGTCCCCAGCTAAGTTGGTTAACCAGATGTAACTCTTGAGAGTGTAAAAATGAAAACAAATGGACCCTTGCGGGTCATCATCTTAATTAGCCCATAGTGGTCACAGACCCAGTGGTCCCTGACCCCATGCAGCAAAATGATAGTTTTGAACCAAATGAACCTGGGAGAGAGATAGGTAGAGATAGCTAGAAAGCAGGGAAAGACACAGAGGCAGAGTGCAATGACTGCCTTCAAGACAAATTTATCTTGTGTTGTGTTATAGTGCACTAAGTTGCACACTTGCCTGATCGGGCAACCAGGTAGCAGTCTTCACTTGCCCCACCATTTTTTTTTACTTGCCCCGGGCAAGCGGGCAAGTGTTAGTGTCAAGCCCTGATCTCTTCCCCTGTAAGGTCAGCTTTGTCACTAGGGGTGGGCAAAAAAATCGAAATGCCAATATAGTGCAATCATTAATGCCATGATATCAATGTCGAATCGCCAGGTTCAAAATCGATTTTCTTTGCTATTTATGTAGGCCTATTCATGAATGTGTTTATGTCAGAAAGACTGACTGTCGTTATCAGGCTGCACTGATGTATATGATTGGACTTTTTGTTATTGTTTAAAATTGCTTGAAAATGTTCTAGTTGATTGAACTTGTTGTTCAGTTCAGTTCAGTTTAGTTTATTTTGGTCGCAGGATGAACATATAACATTATTCTTAATCATAAGTTTCTGGTAATAGACCAAAAAGGAGGTTGGCTGAAGCACAAGGCTTATATTGCCTCCCCTTTAGACACCAGTCCCAAGAAAAGAAAAGAAAGAAGAAAAAAAAAAGTTTAATAGACGCACACACGAACACACACACGAACACACACACGAACACACACACACACACACACACACACACACACACACACACACACACACACACACACACACACACACACACACACACACGAGAGAGAGGAAGGAGAAAAAGTCAGAAAAAAAAAAAAAACTGAAAACATGACAACATAACATAGGACCAAGAAAATAAGAAACAAACTAAAGCACAAAAGAAAATACATACGAAAACAAGAATCGCTGGCTGGAGAATACTAGTTTGGTCACTTGGAATTCACATCTGTATTGTATATGTCTAAAGATGATAATTAGAAAAATAGGGATGATAAGATGATTAATTGATTCCAGATTATAGAACTATCTATATCATAGAAAATAACAATGAGTAGGATGAGTGGCGGATATCATTCTAATTTTCTATATTTATCTATTAATATGGATTTGTACATTCTTTTAAATGTATGGATTGAGCGACACATTTTTAATTCCACATCTAGATTGTTCCACAGGCTGACCCCCCTGACAGAGACACATCTTCCTGCTTTATTGGTCCTTGCCCTTTTCCCCTGAAAAATGGCAAATCCTCTGAGATTGTAGTTGCTATTTCTAACCTCAAACAGGTCCTGGACACAGCGGGGAAGCAGCTTCTTATGAACTTTATACATAATTACTGCTGTTGTAAAGTCAACAAGATCATGTAATTTTAGTGTATTTGACTTTATAAAAAGTGGGTTAGTTGGTGCACGGTAATCAGCATGATTGATAATTCTTATGGCTTTCTTTTGAAGCAGAAATATTGGGTTGATGTTAGCTTGGTAATTGCTCCCCCATACCTCCACACAGTAACTGATGTGCGGAAGTACGAGGGAGCAATACAGTAGGTGGAGCGACTTCTGATCCAAGAAAGGCCTCATTTTGTACAAAATTGCAATTGTTTTGGATAATTTGGTTCTTAAGTTATTGATGTGTGGTTTCCAATTTAGTTTGTTATCTATGATTACACCTAGAAATTTGTTATCTTGCACTTGTTCAATTTCAACATCCGCAAATTTGATTTTTATTTGTTTATCTACCTTCCTGTTACCAAAAATCATGAATTTAGTTTTGCCTAAGTTAAGACAAAGTTTATTTGTGTCAAACCATTTTTTCAGTATTCTTAGCTCTTTCTCCACTGTGATGTGGTGAAACACAGTTGATGACATAATCAAGTTGTGTTTGTTAATGTTTTTTTTTTCTTTTAGGGCCTTTTTTCTGAGCGTGTACAAATGGAATCAAATGGTTTCAAACACAGGAGTTTTGAGTCCGACTATTCAACAAACTTAACTGGGACCGTTGCCTTCAGTGGCTGCATACCTGACAATGTCAAAGTCAACAACACCCACAGCTACAATACTAGAGGTAGGACGAATGACAATCTGGTGCCAACATTTTGAAAAAAGATGGGTAAATTGTCTTTGTACAGCCCTGCCACTACATGGAATGCCCTGACCACTTCCCTCAGAAATGCAATTCCGTTGTAATATCGTACTGTACATGCAGTATTGCACGAGTACCTTTCACAATTTGAAAGACAAAAATATATATTTTTGTCTTCCAGACCTAATGTGAAAAGGGTCTTATTTATCTGCACTATGACAACATTGAATTATTGTATAATGGGACTTCATGTAACAGAGAC
Organism: Benthosema pterotum; assembly: GCA_039105355.1. Lineage (NCBI taxonomy): Eukaryota > Metazoa > Chordata > Actinopteri > Myctophiformes > Myctophidae > Benthosema > Benthosema pterotum. The sequence goes on along the minus strand of CM076977.1, from coordinate 51,294,226 downwards.
ACTGTTACATTAAAATTGTATATGCAGCCACAATTTCATGAAAGTATGAAACGTAACACTGAGATTGCAATCATGTGGATTTAAATTCTACCAACTAAAACTGTTAAGATGAAATTTCCCTTGAAGGATGTTGGGTCTTATTCATCATCGAATATGATGTTAGAAGAAATTAGCCACTGTGTGAACATGGTGACAACATGCATGCGTTGCGTTTCAGGGGCCGACATCAGGACGGTAAACATGAAAGAGCTGACATCAGGGGTCCTGCATACCAAGTTCTGGGTGGTTGACAAGAAACACTTCTACATCGGTAGTGCTAACATCGACTGGAGGTACACGCGCACGCTCTCTCACACACACACACACACACACACACACACACACACACACACACACACACACACACACACACACACACACACACACACACACACACACACACACTGTTTCCTTTTAAATTTGTCACAATAAACAACACCTAATCAGTTCAGCAAAGGGTCAGTGGTGACGTATTGTTGGTATCAGCCGGTAACACACCCAGCACACTGTCTGCACTTGCAAAATAGGGACAAAATTATTTAAGCATTCAACCTTTGGGCCTTCTCTAATCTGTTAAAAACAGACAAAAACAAACAATTTTCAATGTATCATCCATTTATAGATTTACCTTTGCAGTAGCCAAGCACGTTCCCCATCAAACATTTATAGTTTTAAGTTGGTTGTAAGTTGTCCAAATTATCTGTCAGGCGATTCCCACTTCCTCATTTTCCCTGTTTTCCCGGTTCCTGACCTTTGCTGACTCATCGTTGTGTCAAAGCCAAAGTCCTGAAGAGTAAATGGCTCTCGCCAACAGGAAACATGTTCCATTTATTAAAGGGGCTCCACTATGAGTTTTTCATGACCTTTTCATGTTTTTACCAACCCTAGTGTGTTTTTATACTGCAAAAGGTTGTTTCTTAAAGAGTCAGACCTATATTGAGGAAAATCTGTGGTTTTCTGTTTGTGTCTGAAAGGAGGTGCATGAATGGTCACTCTCAGATTCTTCTGTTTAGTGGTGTCACTAAAATTTTAATAGTCTATCTTTAACTTTGTCTCCGCTCAAAGGACATTTCTGGTACTGCACCCAAAGAGCACACTGAGTGGTGTTTGAATTCAGGTTGGTGCCTTTAATGGCAATACTATAGAGAATAATTTATGTTTATGTGGATAAAAATGACCAAAAAAAATCTTTAAAAAACTATGTATAGTGTCCCTCCTCAATCTCCACTCAACTCACTTGTAAATATAATAGTAGTTTGTGTTAGTGATCAAACATAATGTGACTCGTATAATAGTATAATAAAAGCAGGTCATTTGTGGGGAAAAGATGTGATATATCAATATATCAAAACGAATTTCAGCATAATTAGGAATTGCAATATAAATCGATCCAGAACCCTAAATATCAATATTGTATCGTATCGTGAGCTTTGTGAATCGTCCCACCACTAATCTGAACGTGCCCATTCATGCGCCCACATTAAGGCACAGAAAATCACAGATTCACAAATATGGGGATAACAACATCTCCATCCACAGAAGTTTGTTAATTTGCATTGTTGTTGCATTATTGCATTGTTGTATCCAGTGTTGTAATGGTACTTTTAGAAGTGGGGGGACGCCTCTGAAAGGGGAATTCCCCCCATTTTATTATTATTTTTTTCTGAGAGTGTACAAATGGTTCACTTTTGTACACTCTCATTAACATGGTGAAACACATCTTGATGATGTCATCAAGATGTATTTCACCGTGCTAATGATTTTTTTCAGACCCAAAAATATTTTAGATGTGAGAAGTGGGGGGACGCCGTCCCCCCGCGTCCCCCCTCCGCTACACTACACTCGTCAGTGGCTGTATGCCTGACAATGTCAAAGTCAACAACACCCACAGCTAACAATACTAATGGTAGGATGAACGACAATCTGGTGCCAACATTTTGAAAAGAAGATAGCTAAATTTTCTTTCTACAGCCCTAGCTGCCACTACGTGGAATGCCTTGACTACTTCCCTCAGAAATGCAATTCCGTTATAATATTTGTTTAGTAACATTTTCTAACACAGCGGTTTAGATTCCAAGGACTCTGGATTTATTCATGGGTCATTTACAATGACTGAAACATCTATAGCTTTGACATTGTATGAGTAAGGGATAACAACACCCAACGAACCAGTGATTTGTTTTCTAATAACTGATTGAGGGGCAGCCGAGGTCAGTTGGTAGGAAAAAAAAAACACCGGTTCGATGGCTTAATACAGTGGTTTTCAACCTTTTTCATACCAGGGCCCACTATTTATTCATAATTTGAGCCACGGACCACCATTTGATGACATTTTAGCCCCACAAACCGAAAACCCAAAGATTTCTTCTGTTTTTATCTACAATTCCAGGCTGGACTTTGAAAACATAACAGCCAAACATAAAACTCTAGTTGTGTAGATTTGGGCTGGTTCAGATGATGAATATTTTAACTCTTGAGAGCGTAAAAATGAAACCAAATCGACTCACAAGGGTCCATTTGGTTTCATTCTTCCGCTCTCAAAGAGTTAGATCTGGATGACCTGGTTAGCCTTTCCATCATTTAGTCTGGGGACCACCTGGAATCCTCTCAGGGACCACTGGTGGTCCCTGGACCAGCGGTTGAAAACCACTGGCTTAATACATTAATAAATGACTAATAATTCACAGAAATAGTACATATCATGGCTGTACATAATAAGGCTATGTTTATTTTTTACCAATGGAAATATCCTAAAAAGTTAATAATTTAATTGGAGTTTTATTTTATTTTTTTATTTTATTTTATTATTTTCCGACAAATGATTATTGGAAAAATCGACTTGTGCACCAGAATTAACTGTCTCAAAATGTTTTTTTTTCCTCCTAGGTGCATAGATGAGGAAGTTGCTGCCAACCTGATGGTGGTTGCTGCAGGAGAGTAGCCAGCGATCGGTCAAGCCCTGCGTGATGCCAAGAGTTGCCACCAATCGCTTAGAGGGTAATTCTACCTATTATCAACATTGTCCTCATTAAAAATGGCTCTGGAAGAAAAAACATTAACATGGTGAAACACAACTTGATGATGTCATCAAGTTTCACCATGTTAATGCTTTTTTTCAGACCTCCATTCCTTGGAAACACACAATGGGGGAACTTTTTTTCTTGCATCTTCGTTCCACATTCCAGTGCTTGGTTACCGAGGTTAGTAACTTGGCATTACACTATAGATACAGGGGCGGATCATCTAGGCATGGGCTTGGTGGGGCAATGCCCCCCTAAATGCCCAGTCTGCCCCACCAAACATGCAAAACAACCCAAGGTATTTCAAATTAAACTGCTTATATTTATGTCAAAACAGAAATCTCTGAGTCAGTCCTTTAGCTTTATGCATGCTGCGTGTCTGTTGTAACTTCAACAACAACTGATGCTATTGCATTGATGTTTTATTTGCCTAATATAAGTCCTGTAACAACCTGTGCAACATCTATACGGCAGATGAACAGATATAGCAGCACAGGCGACCAACAGCTGTTTTTTTGTACACTTATTTAATTAAAGTGGAATTTCATCCATTTTCAAGATTTTTTTTCGGAGATCATACAAATGGAACCAAATGAACCCTAATGCATCCATTTGGTTCCATTGGTAGACTCCGAAAAATAGATCCTAAAAGAAAATCCTTTTTTTTTTCAGACCTCCATTTCTAGGAAACACAGAATGACACAGAATGTTTATCATGTCCTTCCAACTCTCTGAGGTATATCAATGACATACTGTAAATGTTGAAAATGGCTAGAATTCCCCTTAAGGCCTTGATCTCATGCTATGTTTTTGATTAGCCACACTTGTATGGACTGCTACTGTTAGGATAAGACGTACAGTATATATGTTTTAATGTTAGTTAATCGATATTCCAAAGACCTTTTAATCTCATCACATCAACAGATGAGTACGAGTATAGTTATTAGATGGCCGGCTTGCTTGCAACTTCCACAGATGGATTTGTGCGAAAACTAATATGGGCTAAATCAAACACTGATCGTGTTTTTTTTTTTTTTTTTTTCCTTTTGCTTGAATTCCAGCTCGCCCCTAACTGGGTACCAGGACTGCAAGCCTCACCTCATCCACAGCCTGGGCATCCCGTTGCTGGACAACAACAAAAACCATCACAGTGCCACTTCAAGCCTGGCCTGCACCCCACTCCACCCCACCAGCTCCAGCTACCCACGATGCAACAGCACCTCTAGCCCTTCCATGTCCTCGCTCACGCCATCCTGCACTCCAGCCCGCGCCTCTGCCATTCTGCCGTGGTCCAGGGGTGTACAGCTAAATCAGGGGTTTTCAACAGGTGGTCCGGGACCACCAGTGGTCCTTGAGAGGGTTCCAGGTGGTCCCCAGGCTAAATGATGGAAACTTGGTTAACCTCTCAAAAGTTAAAATATTCATGCCATGTGAATCAGCCCAAGTCTACACAACTAGAGAAGGCAGGAGATTAATGGTCATTTTGATCTGTATGCTTGACTGTTTTGTTTCCCAAATCCAGCCTGGAATTGTGGACAAAAGCAAAAGAAATCTTTAGTTTTGGGGGCTGTGGGGCTAAAATGTCCTCAAATGGTGGTCCGTGGGCTCAAATGCTGAATAATTGGTGGGCCCTGGTGTCAAAAAGGTTGAATACTCGCTTAAATGGCAGACCAACATGGGTCCTTGAAATTAAACAGGGCTGAGAATCACTACTAGTGTTGTAGTCGAGACCACTTAAATCGAGACCAAGACAAGACCAAGACAACCACGGACTTGATCGAGACAAGATCGAGACGAGACTAGCACCTAGAGAGTCAAGAACAAGACGAGACCAAGACAACCACGGACTTGATCGAGACGAGATCGAGACGAGACTAGCACCTAGAGGGTCGAGATCAAGACAAGACCAAGACCTAGCGGGGCCGAGAACAAGACAAGACCAAGACCTAGAGGGGCCGAGAACAAGACAAGACCAAGACTGGTCAAGACCGAGGCCAAGACCTAGTCTTGTCATGCCCATTTTAACATATAATAACGTTCTTAATAATTTTCAATCTTCTATCATAGTAACACTGAGTTTGATTGTTTTTTCCCCGTCCACCATTACATTTTTAAACAAAACTACTAATAATACTATATGGCTGGGGCGATATGGTTGATAACAAGAATATAAAAAATCCCTAATCAGACACATCCCAGTGTCTGTCTTCTTTCTTTTCAATATTTACAGAAGAAAAAAGTATATTGCTATTGTGCCTGCAGCTGTCTTTATGAATGGGTCCTCGCTCCGCACAATGAATAGAACCTTTCCTTTGCATTGTCTTGTCTCGAGAGGTCTTGTTGGTGATCAAGACCCGAGACAATGGCTCCGAGGTCGAGACAAGACCAAGACAAAATTGTACGAGAACAAGACGAGACCACAAGACAAATGAAGTGGAGAGCCGCAAGGTCGAGACAAGGCCAAGACAAAACAAAGCGAGACAAAAACAAGACCGAGACAATGAAAATTTGTCTTGAGACTGGTCTCGAGACGAGACAATGTCTCGAGAACTACAACACTAATCACCACAGTGTTCTGCTGTTCCCAGAGGCATTAAAGGCCTATTCATAGTCCAGTTTTACCTGAAGAGGTGACCACTGAAAACTAAAATGTGACATGACACCGTTCTCCACAGGGTGACGTCACCTTTCAGTTCTCTCTAGGAGAATTTTGTTGGAGGTGTTGATGCAGTCTCTGTAATGGTGTCTTCTTCTACATTAATTTCACTGTCATGAAACATAAACTCTGCCATTTTCCAAAAGGTGAAGCAAAAACTAAGCTGAAGACACTGTGTGACACTAGTTTCTTCAATTTTTTATTGTGTTTTTAACAGGGAACAAAAAAACATCTGTACTCAAAGCAACAAACAAAATAAAATATGTGCCATTACTAAATAAAATATACATCACCACTTGCCCTACACACTTGACTTGGTTTGAGCATAGATATTTAAATAATAGAGACAGCATTAAATGTCCTGGAGGTTTTGATGTTGGTGACAGGAATTAGAAGCTGCATTTTTAGGAAAGCAGTTCATTCTGTACCCAAATAAAGTCTTAATCTGTATGAATTTAATTCATTTGAGTGTGTGTTTGCCATTATTAGCAGTGTTATCAAGTTCTCCCCTTTCTCTGACGATTCATTCCATTTGTATACAAAGTTTGACTTGTACTGGTCAATCTAACCCCGAAAAGGAACCAGAGAATCAACTTGAATAAACTTAAGACTTACAGAACTGTGCCATATGCAGATGTCATACAGTGTCTATTGAAAATGGCATTGCAGTTATCACTAGTAACACAGATCAGAGTGGAGTCCAAGTTTCAGTTGGATCAAGTCATATTTTATAACAGTGTGTATTTACAGTTCATGGGGATTTTTATGCAGAAACTTGTTCAACCCAGTGAAACGTTTTTGTGTGTGGTTTCAAAAAAGGTCGCTAGGAGGCAGCATTTAGTCAATCTGGCTTCTTGGCGTAAAGGGATATTCCACAAACAACCTTTGGTCATTTTATGGTCTAGCTAGCCTACTCAGTCTCATGTGAACACCCCACAGTTTATATGTTACTCCATTCACTATTTAGATATTTGATGTTCATTTTAGCTGCCCGCCCCCTTCCTATACAAACCCACTATAACCTAAAACTCCATTTGAACAATGACAGATTATTTGAAAACAACCCATTTTTCTGGTATCTGATATTGTCCTCCTAATACGTGAGAGGGCCGTGGAATTTAATTTTCATTTATTTTTAAAATATTGTTTTGTAAAATGTAGCCCACTCATGCCCACCCAAAACTGTAAATGAAATTCCACGGCCCTCGATCATGTATTCGGAGGACAATTTCAGTCACCAGAAAAAAATATGGGTTGTTTCAAATAATCTGTCATGGTTAGAATGGAGTCTTAAGTTATGATGGGTTTGTATAGGAAGGAGGCAGATGTGCTGAAATTAACACCAAATATCTAAATACTGAATGGAGTAACTCATAAACTGTCTGGTGTGTTCACATGAGACTGAGTAGTTCTACCTTTTTAAAGGTAGAATATCCCCTTAAAGGGGAATTCCACGCATTTTCAAAATTTTCCTGAGAGGAGAGGATACAAATGTGAACCAAATGGACCCTAGCGGGTCGATTTGGTTCCATTTGTACGCTCTCAGATCCAAATCCATTAACATGGTGAAATCCATCTCGACATCATCAAGATGTGTTTCACCATGTTAGTGGTTTTCTTCAGACCTCCATTTCTTGGGAACACAGAATGGGGGAACTTTTTTATCATGTCGACCCAGCACCTCTAGGGTTTACTAATGACATATTAGAATGTTGAAAATGGGTGGACTTCCCCTTTAATATAATGTAACCACCATAATGATGTTATGGTTACATTACACATTGGCCTCTACTGTACGTTTTATGCAATTACACCAGTTTACTGAGCTGAGATATTAACAACAATAAAACGCCATATGACATTTTTGGTAACGTTTTAGTTAATTTACATTTTCATCATTTCCCCTAACTAAACTGCAAAAAAAAGCAGAAATAAAAATAACAAGTATTTCAAATTGACAAATACACCGACCAATCACCGGCCAGCAACAGCCCACAGTCAAACCAATCAGAGACGCTCCTGGTTTACAGACGACCAATCAGGGCGCCCCTCAGCTCTGGCAGATACGCCGACCAATCAACGGCCAGCAACTGCCTACAGGCAAACCAATCAGAGACGCGCCTGGCGCTGGGTTACAGCCGACCAATCAGGGCCCTAGCTCGTCACGTGGCTGCTGCCAGGTCAAAATGTTTGAATCTTTCAGATTGTAAAAATCTTTCAGATTGCTCTGAGACTCCTAGAGAAGCAGACGCAGTCACCACACCCCCGCTTACCAGCGACTTGTTCCTGCAGCTTACCAGCGACCTGTTTCAGCACCTGTTTCAGCAGTTTACCAGCTACTTCTTCCAGCAGCTTACCAGCGACTTGTTCCAGCAGCAGTTTACTTTTTCCAGCAGCAGTTTACTTTTTCCAGCAGCAGTTTACCAGCTACTTCTTCCAGCAGTTCACCAGCGGATCACCTGTTCAGCAGATCCAGCATTAGAGCCTGAAGGACCGGGCAGACAGCGAGGATACATCGATCGACAACCGACGAGAGGAACCAGGAGGATCCAGCCGTTAACTTGCAGCAGACACAGCTCTGCAACCAACCTTTTCCTCTTCGATCGACGGTGAGTTAAGCTTTTGATTTTCTCCTTACTGTGGCTGCCTGTCGTGGTTGTGCTGTTTAGTGTTTCTAACGGCTGATTGTTGTATTGCTAGTTGTGTCGTTTACTGTGCTTCTTAGTTGTGTTTAAAAACGTCTGTTTGTTGTGTTTCTAACGTCTGCTAGTTGTGTCGTTTACTGTGCTTCTTAGTTGTGTTTAAAAACGTCCTTTTGTTGTGTTTCTAACGTCTGCTAGTTGTGTCGTTTACTGTGCTTCTTAGTTGTGTTTAAAAACGTCCGTTTGTTGTGTTTCTAACGTCTGCTAGTTGTGTCGATTACTGTTTAAAACGTCTGTTTGTTGTGTTTCTAACGTCTGCTAGTTGTGTCGTTTACTATGCCTCTTAGTTGTGTTTAAAACGTCTGTTTGTGTTGTGTTTCTAACGTCGTTTTGCAACGTCTGTTTGGTATGGTATATTTTGCTTTCTGTTTGGTTCAGTGGTTTTCAACCTTTTTCATATCAGGACTCACTATTGTGCATTTTAGCCAGTTGAGGTTCTGTTTCATTCAGTAATCAATAGTGAATATTTGCCTCTCGAGTCTTAATATAAACAAGTCACGTGACTATCCATCTGATCCTGGCTTGGCCACAACATATTTTCTGCACCAGCAGGTTTCCTGTGTGATTGCGTTTATGCTGGGTTTAAATTTAGTAGATCTACAAGGTAACAACTTGCAGCATCACTAATATTTGCTTTCTTTCTGTCTTCTTTCACAGGTGTACCACCTTGCCTGCAGCTCTCTCCATCTCTCTCCCTCTCCCCACCTCCCCCTCTCTTTCACCCCCCCTCCTCCCCCCTCTCTTTACCACCTCCCCCTCCTCCTCTCTCTACCACCTCCCCCTCCTCCCCTCTCTCCCCCTCTCTCTACCCCTCCTCTCCTCCCCTCTCTCTACCACCTCCCCCTCCCCCCTCCTCCCCTCTCTCCCCCTCTCTCTCTCTACCCCTCCTCTCCTACCCTCTCCCTCCTCTCTCTACCTCTCTCTCCTACCCCTCCTCTCCTACCCTCTCTCCCCCTCTCTCTCCCCACCTCCCCCTCCTCCCCTCTCTCCCCCCCTCTCTCTACCCCCCACCCCCTCCTCTCCTCCCCTCTCTCTACCCCCTCCTCTCCTCCCCTCTCTCTCCTCTCTCTAACCCCCCCTCCTCTCCTCCCCTCTCTCTCCTCTCTCTACCCCCCTCCTCTCCTCCCCTCTCTCTTCTCTCTCTACTCCCTCCTCTCCTCCCCTCTCTCTCCTCTCTCTACTCCCTCCTCTCCTCCCCTCTCTCTCCTCTCTCTACCCCCTCCTCTCCTCCCCTCTCTCTCCTCTCTCTACCCCCTCCTCTCCTCCCCTCTCTCTCCTCTCTCTACCCCCTCCTCTCCTCCCCTCTCTCTTCTCTCTCTACTCCCTCCTCTCCTCCCCTCTCTCTTCTCTCTCTACTCCCTCCTCTCCTCCCCTCTCTCTCTCTCTCTACTCTACCCCCTCCTCTCCTCCCCTCTCTCTTCTCTCTACCCCCTCCTCCTCCTCTCCTCCCCTCTCTCCCCCTCTCTCCCCCTCCTCCCCTCTCTCTCCACAGCAGACAGCATGGAGCAGTACCAGTGGACGTTGCTGGTCCACCAGCCGTCCAGCTCTGGACATCGTGCAGGTAAGTTTCGTTCAGTTCGTTCCAGAAGGCAGGTAAGCCAGGTCGTCCGCGTGGACAACCTCAGGAACTGCCGCCTCAGCGAAGACGACCTGGCGGCCATCGCGGCGTGCGTCCCGGAGCTGTACGGGCGCGTGCACGAGGTTAGTGACCTTTCCTCTTTTTCCCTGGTCGACAAGGAGCTCCGCAGGCGTCCGAAGCGGGTCACACCCAGACCTCACATGGGCAGGCCCTGTGAGTGTGTCTTTGACCGACACACCAGGCAGTGGAGGCCGGTGCACTACCAACGCTTGGACCAGCGTACTGGGAGGATGGAGCCAGTCTTCAGACCCGAGTACAGCCACTGTGTCTGCGTTCGGTACGACATCCCCACCAAGAGGTGCGTGCGGGTGCGTCCTCCCATGCCGGCGGCGGCGGTGGTGGCCACCCGAAGCACCGCGCTCTTCCAGGAGTTCTCCAGGCGGCTGGTGACTCCGACGCACCCTGAAACTCTGACACCACCGACCTCCCGGTGGAGCGACCGTCGAGGCAACCAGTTTGACCTGGTGGAGGTGAACGGCCAGCGGCTGTCTAGGGTCACCTCGGCGGTCTCCACCACGTGGGAGCTGGGCGGACGGGTCGTCCCGCGCCAGTGGAGGGTGTCGGTGTACCGGCCAGACGGACAGATGCAGCTGTCCGTCTTCTGCAGCTTCCCCGGAGAGGCGGTACGGAGGCGTCTCTTCTTGAGCGACGAGGCGGAGGCGCCTACTAGTCTCGAGACGCGGGACGCCTTCATCCACTCCTCCGAGGGGAGCATCGAGCGAGGCCCTGCTCGAAGCCAGACCAGCCTAAGACTGTGAACCTTGGGTGGGAAAAATTGGGTTACAAAATCATGGGATACAATTTTTTATTGGCACTGGGTGAAAAAATGGGTTACAAATTCATGGGATACATTTTTTTAATTGGCACTGGGTGAAAAATGGGTTCCAAAATCACGGGGCTGAAAAATGTGAACTGGGTGTAAAGGTAAGTATCTTAGATAGCATTTTTATGTAGACTTAGATAGCGTTCGTAAACTTGTAGCATTTGATGTAAACATAGCACTTGTATACACGGTTTAAGCAGCCTATATACTGTAGATTCTTTACTGTCTTGTTCGTCACTTATGTATGTTTTACATGAACTCATGTATATGATATAGTCCGTGCTCCGTGGATGTGCAACTGGTACAGGTGGGTTTAACTTTTAACATCATTTAATTATGGTCACATTAGACACCAAGGTCGATGCAGGTCTAAGACTGTGATCATCTGGATGTTCAGGTAAAGTTGAGACGGGTGATCACTGATGTTCAACTGGTACAGGTAGGTCAATCTTTTTGTACAGTTATCCCCCCCACCCCCTCCTCTCCTCTCCTCCCCTCTCCCTCTCTCTCTCTCTACCCCCTCCTCTCCTCCCCTCTCTCTCCCCCTCTCTCCCCCTCCTCCCCTCTCCTCCTCTCTCTACCCCCCTCCTCTCCTCCCCTCTCTCTCCCCCTCTCTCCCCCTCCTCCCCTCTCTCTCCAGTGTGTTCACAGGTTTCTACAGACTGAGTCTAGATGCCTTGGATTGTACGGTGGTGAGTACAAGCTAGGGCTGCAACTAACCATTATGTTCAGAATTGATTATTCAGGCCATTATTTAAGTGATGAATCAGTTAATCGGATTATGGTACTGCTGTACTTAAGTTTAAAATTTATTTATTTATTTATTTATTTATTTATTTATTTATTTATTTATTTTACACATGTTCCAACGACATAGTTAATTAGTTAATATTGTTAATATTATTCTTGATAATGTAATCATTGCTATGTGCCATATTTATTTTTTGTAAGCGGTGTGGTCGCACGTTAAGCGATCAGTGTCAACTAATATAACAAGTGTTTTTCTTTACAGGTTTCTACGGATGTCTGGTGGATAGCTTGGAGCGCCATTCAGACCCGTGACAACTAATATAACAAGTGTTTTTCTTTACAGGTTTCTACGGATGTCTGGTGGATAGCTTGGAGCGCCATTCAGACCCGTGACAACTAATATAACAAGTGTTTTTCTTTACAGGTTTCTACGGATGTCTGGTGGATAGCATGGAGCGCCATTCAACCCTGTGTCAACTAAAACTAACAAGTGTTTTTCTTTGCAGGTTTCTACCGAGTGTGTGATTTCCCCACCCATACTAACAATTACAGTATGTTCAGTTTGCAGGTTTCTACCGATGTCCGGCGGGCTAAAGGCCTATTCAGAGTTTGATTTTCGGTGATCACCACGACCACCATGACCACCGTTGCCTACCATATGATGTCATACCACGGCACCGCAAACACCGCTCTTTCCACCCTCTCTGATTTTTGAGCTAAACCAATCACATTGGCTGGGAACCACCAGGCAATGTTGATTGGCCCTGAAGTTTGGAGCAGGATCTTTTTGACAGCTCGAGACGTAAAATAAAAGAAACCCACAATAGCGCGAGAAGAAAGAAGGAATTACCGTATTGAGAGACAATGACATAAATAGACTAGATCAACTCTATGGAGTTTCATGCGTAACACTTGCGCGTTTTACACAAATAGGTAGCCTACTTGTGCGTGAGCGGAGCAGGCGAATCAGAAATGAACACATTATGTCATCAATCACGTCACCAATCGGAATACCCTGAGGGACAACCAACCGTGCACCGTACACCACCGTGCAAAAAACGCTTAACTTAACGCAAGTAAAAAGGAAAGATGCATAAAAGCACTAGAAAGCATTATAATTGAGGCAGGTACGCAGTAGAGAGAGAAAAGGGGGTGGGGAACATAAACAATAATGGACATGAGGAGGGAAAGAGGACGGGCGAGGTGGTGGTGGTGGTCTATGAATAGTGGTGGTTGCGGTGGTCTGAGCAGTCGTTGCGGTGATCACCATAAATCTAAACTCTGAATGAGCCTTAACCCCCCCCCCCCCCCCCCCACCACCACCACCACCTACCCAAAGTGGGTGGTGTGTGGGGGGGGTGGGGGTCACCTCCCATGGGCTGCCACCTTGGCGTGGTGGAGGTGCTTACGATCCTTGTGATCAAACTAAGGGCAGCCCCTAAGATAAAACAAGCCTTTTACAGAAATCAGTCTGCACAAGGTACCAGAAGACTCTCATGGGACCTCCTAGAACAATGAAACGAAGAAAGAACTAGATCTCTGCTTCTTACCAAGGCGACACACAGGTATCTGATCATCATATTCTAGGTTTTGATACAGATTTGCATAAATCATTGCTATTGAACACCCTTTTTGTCTCTGTTTTGAAAATATTGAACCAGTGGAAAGTAGAATTATTACCGGTACTGAAAAACTAAAATCCATTTTGGCCACAGAGGTCCACTATTTATTCTGCATTTTTAGCCACGGATCACCATTGGGTTACCAAATTATGGGATAATAATTTGTATTGGCACTGGGTGGAAAAATGGGTTAGATTTTTTTGTTAATTTCTTTATGTAAGTCTGCTAAATCTAAGTCCAAATCTTGTTCTATCATTTTTGGTTAACATTTGGGGTGTTTAATGTAGCAGTGATTTTCAACCATTTTCATACATGTTCATTCATGTTAAATTCCTTGTTAATTCCTTGATGTAAGTCTGCTAAATGTCTAAATTGTTAAAGAGTTGAGGTGGTCGATTTCTGTGGATGTGCAACTGTTACAGGTAGGTTTAACTTTTAACATTAATTAATGACGGTCACATTAGAAAGTAGTGTACACTTCCAAGGCTGATGCAGGTCTAAGACTGATCATCAAGGTAAAGTAGAGACGGATGATCTCTGTTGATGTTCAACTGGTACTCCCCCCCCCCCACCCCCAAAAAAACAACAAAATGTGTTTCAGTTTGCTTGTCTTAATAATCTTTTCTTCAGTGTGTTCACAGGTTTTAGCGACGGAGTTCATCACTGCTGCTGCTCAGTGTCATCTTCACTATTCAGTTGGCCTTGCGTCTGGCAGGCTAAAAACATGAAACAACAAAAACTAAAGTGTTTTTTTCTTTGCAGTTTCTACTGATGTCTGGTGGATAGCTTGGAGGTCCACAATTGCATAATGTTACAGTTTTTGATGCAGGAGCTGAAACGTGGATGGCTGTCCATAAGATGTGCACAGCTGGATGGAGGGAGAACAGAAATACAGGTGTTCCATCGCCTCATTCTTTATTTTTCACCCCCTTCATTTCTCAAGTTTGGGACTTTTACTCAAGCGAGTTAATCTGTCTAACCCTTAATTTGGGACACCATATTACAGCAGAATGCAGGGTCTACATTTACACAATTGGTATTGCTGAATTCACTAAGAACAACACCTTTTCTTTTTAATAAGCAGACATTAAAGCAACCATTGTCACAGCACATGTGACCTGTAAGCCTTCTTTTCCTCGTCAGTAGTGTGAAGCTAACTTCCTTCTGTAAAGACTCACATCTACTTGTAAGTGCGACTTAGCAAGGACTTTACAAATCTATGATTTGTTCAATTTCAGGTGCACCCCGCACCAAACAGGCGTCGGAGTCTTATCGAACATGCCATGAAGGTGACAGATGACCAAACGGTAAAATACCAAGTGCTGATGTCATTGCTGGAGTGCAAAGCCATGCCGCCAACATTGCTCCAACACCGAAGCCCCCAAAGGAGGAGGTAATTCTTGCCCACAGGTTAGACGCAATTAGACTCTTGAGGCTTGCTTTCAGAATATGATGGACAATGTTTTGACCCCCAGTACATTCAAGGGTCTTTTATGGACTTCAGGGAACTGAACATTTTGCATGGCAAGTTGCAATACATTCCCTTCCTCAATTCTTTGTTGGGATGTTTAGACATGTTAGGTCTGTGAGTCTGTTTGCTGCAATTGTGGAACATGGTCATTAGTTTGAATAAGCGTGTAATCGATAATCATATCGTGATACGTGATATATCTATGGTGAGATTTGCAGTATCCACCACATGTTGCACCTGAGATCTTTTTACTATTTTGGGTATCATGTCTTATGACTTAAGTCAAAACTTTGAAGTGTGGTAAAGCTGGTCGGCCAATCAAAACAGCCAAACAGCTTTGTCACACCCACCAAGTTTTGACTCAAGTCATAAGACCTGATACCTAAGACAATGAAAATAGGCCCCGAAGTTTAAATGAGAACTGGGTGCACAGAATGGCAATACTATGAAGTAACTGAGCTAGGGACTGATTTCAGTCTTAAGATATGCATAGTGGTGATTTATTGAGATCAGAGCATATTTGAAAATATATACGTAAATACATAAATACTGTTTCAGTCTTGAGAATCTCTTTGGCTTTTAGCTCTGTGTACGATGCTCAGTTGCTCACTAGTCACTTGTAAGCTTCGCACACGATTGTGAAATGTTATTGACCAACCAACCAAACACATGAATAAATACATAAATAAGGTGTCAGCATCAGGCTGAAACGATAGTTGTCCATGTTAATGCATAGGCCATATAGGTTATATGCCACATTATTTCCAGAACTAAATCCATTCCTCATGAGCGCAGACAGACAAAAGTGGGAGGATATATGATAGTTAATCTTAATAATTAATAATTGAGATAGTTAATCTTAATAATTAAATTCCCCCTCGACCATTAATCAATATAGGGCTGATGAATGTATATGATTGATATATGCCTAGCTTTATTATTAATATGTCATTTTTTAGAAAAGGCTTATATATTATAATTGTCAAACAGCAGAGGTTGAACTTAAATAAATACATCGCATTAGGCCATTGCATTAGCCCCATGATTTTTCAAATTAAAAAAGGGTAATTTTTTTGTGCTCCATTTGTGCTGAATTGTGTCGTAAATTTCAGAATTTGTGCTGCTACCATTCTGGAGATAATGAATTTATATGTCCTGAGCTTTGCCAATCTTGCATCCCGCACTTTGTGCCGCTGAATGAATATTTATATTTGCACCTGTACCTGGCAGGGTGCAGGATCATAACCAACTCTGACACCATTCT
This sequence comes from Benthosema pterotum, assembly GCA_039105355.1. NCBI lineage: Eukaryota > Metazoa > Chordata > Actinopteri > Myctophiformes > Myctophidae > Benthosema > Benthosema pterotum. Next base: position 51,278,240 of record CM076977.1, on the reverse strand, counting down.
GATGTTGTCCACTAGAGAGTGGTTGGTAATGTTTATGAGCCTCTGAGGACATCTACTGGTCAAATCTGGTACAAACTGGTACAAAAACTTCCTTAAAGTTTTATGCATGGTGATCGTGATGAAGCATCTTTGAAATATTGCTCAGCCAGGCTGTGCAAATATTTCAAAGACACAGTGTAATGTAATTTGCCTACAAACAGAGCATTTACTACATGTATGAAGTAAATTGGGTAGCCTGTTGAGGAATGCAAAGGCTTACCATTTGTGTCTACACTGTGAAACACCAGGCAGTGTGTTGCACTGCCCTGAGCTGTATCCAGACATCCCTGTAGATCAGGGGTGCCCAACCTTTTTTGACCCAAGATCTACTTTTCAGCAGCCAACCCCTCCAGATCTACCAGTCCAATTCAAACCACACGCATCGTTGCCAGCCTGCAGTAACTTCACAACAACACAACTCTACTTTGTTTTGCCACTTTCTTTATGTCCATATACAGTAAGCATAAAGTACAACAGACTTGTCGTAAATAGGCCTACAACAGTACAACAAACTTGAACAAACACTGCCATTGCAAATGCAATCATAATAAGAACAGTCCAGAATAGTCCATCATAAGTTGCAGAACAGTCCATTACATGTTGCAGAACAATACTGTTGGCATAATTCACAGACAGCAGACGACAATCCTCCAAATGAGCCGCTTTGTGTACACACACACACACACACACACACACACACACACACACACACACGAAAATCGCTCTTTTTTTTCTTTTCCACCCCATTTTTTTCTTTCCCTCCCACATCTCCTGAGATCTACTCCTGATCAGGCCAAGATCTACCAGTAGATCCCGATCTACTGGTTGGGCTCCCCTGCTGTAGATAGTATATTTTTCACCATAGTGTGACTGCAATGGATCAAACTGGTGATAAGTTTCCTAGAGAAGTGTAGATACTGCAACAGTTACACCATACGTGACAGTGGTTTAATTTGTCTGCACACTTTATATTTATGTTGTAAATTGGGTTAAGAATTGGCTCGGTCTCCTGAGCTCCTTAGTGAGGAATACAATGTCATACCTTTGGTGCACGTTGTGGGACACCAGCAGGGGCGGTTACAACATTTCCCAATTGGGGGGGCAAGAGAAAATGATATGGGGGCGGCTTCATCGCCCGTGGCGCGGGTGATGAAGAGCTACTTCGTTAAATCAGATCAGAGCTACTTCGTTAAAATTTGGAATGCCACATTGTGGAATTATATTGGCTATGATGATTAATGGCATGCACGTAAAGCTAAAGTAAGCTAACTAACTGTCACAAGTGTCAGCCTAGAGATGAGTCATAAACGTCCTATCCATAGTAGGTCCGTTTTCGGTGAAGACTAGTACTCACTCAAACCAATGTTAGGATTCAACATTTTCCACCACTATTCTAAATGGCAATCTACAAGTACATTTGGGATGCATTTTACATTAAAATATTAACCTTTCTAAAAGTTTAATATGAGAGGTCCATAATAAAATGAAATGTAAAATGCTGGTATAAGCCTACACAACATAAAGTTGTGTAGATTTTCAGGTTTCCTAATTCAGTACTGCTGTTAAATAGGCCTACACTACTGTTGGCAGAGTGACAGTGGGTAGGCTGTTCAAAATGATCACATGAGGAAAAAATGGACTGGGTAGCACGCACATCTCAAAAAATGTTGACAGGTGCTGGACAATATATGTACATATAGAAAGAAGAAAGATGTCCGCACACTGTTCTTGAGCTCCATTAACTTTATTCTGTTTAGGTTTCAACGTTTCGACCCCATTCGGGTCTTCTTCAGGAATCGTTGAAACCTAAACAGAATAAAGTTAATGGAGCTCAAGAACAGTGTGCGGACATCTTCTTTCTCCAAAATGATCACAATCGCCATATTTCCAAAAGTCTGAACTTAATGACATGACAAATGAAATGGACAACATGGTACGGTATTAATATGAACAACATTTTAATTAAAACACTAGTACATGTCAAACTAGGCAGCCATCAATGTGTCACTCTAGGTGTGGGTGATATGGGTGACAAATGTCACTTGTGATTAAGATTTCATACATAAAAGGCATCAATCATGACATGACATGCATTTTTTTCTGAGCTCTAGCTGGGTGCATGAAAAACAAACCACAAGCTATAAAATGCAGCCAGACGTCCCCCAGCTTACAACGTGAACACGGATGATCCCTCCCTGTGTGGTCCTGGATGTCGCATGAAGTTGTTGATCATCCCGATTTTGACAGGCGAGTCACTCACAATGTCAACTGATTAAATGTGAACATTATGAATTATACACTCCCCCTCCATAGGCCTAATGCAATGTATTTAAGTTCGACCTAAGCTATTTGGCAATTATAATATAAAAGTATTTTCTAATGAACAAATGCTCACTCATCTTTGCAAATAAAAAAAAATGAAATAATGTTTTTAAAAAGCTAGGCATATATCGATCATATACCGGTATATTAATCAGCACTATCGAGGGGAAGTCTGTTTTTAGATTAATTATACTATAACCATCATATAACATTCCACTGTGTCTGTGCTCATGAATGGCTTTAGTGGTTCTGGAAACAATGTGGCATAACCATTAACATGGACAATTTTATTTATTTATTTTGTTTCTTTGTTTTTTATGATTGTTTGTTTGTTAAAAAACAACAAACATGGTTTCACACTCACGTGTGAAGTTTATAAGTAAGGATATGCTGGCGGCACTAGTCCTCTGTTCAGGTCTTAACACAAACAAGAGATGCCCTGACATGAATGATTATCCAATGGCCACGTTAGGCCAGCCCAGGGGTCCCTGAGTCAGAAATAATAACCCCAAATGTCCTAACCATCATGAGACAATAAATTACTGCAAGGGCTCCATTTTCCTTACATGCTAAACCCTTTTCCCAAACCCTTTATTCCTTTTTTTTTGTGCCATCTATTAACACGTTGTGAGCTTGGTTAGACTGGCCACTTGAACTATTGAAAATGTTTTTTTTTTTAATAGTTTAAAAAGGCAATGAAGTTAAGGGATAAGGGTTTAGCGGT
>CM076977.1:51252544-51269655 GCA_039105355.1 Benthosema pterotum | reverse complement strand
AACTTGCATTTTGTTTTCTCTTTTTGGCATGGAAGTACCTAGGATAATAGGAAAAACATTTATCCAAAGAGACAAGCTGTATCACCTTTTCATTTCTGATATATACACGTTTTTCAAAATGGCCCGCCACCATTCTCAGCAATACAGCATAGCCCATAGCTTTGCTTCTTTAGAGCAATAGTAATAACAACTGGTGTCAAAGTATACATATTTAGGGTCAAGAATTCAATAAAAATAAATTTAAAGGACTAAAGAACCTCAATAATGTTTTTCATACCACAACAAGCAGGGGCAAATATGCAAAATTCATTTGAAAAAATATGTTTTTAACAGTGGCAAATTATACCCCCACACCTCACCCACTAAATCTTTCATTTAATTATGTTCTTTGGCATGGAAAAGGAAAAAGATTTAATCCAAAGAGACCAAACTGCCATTCACATTTTTTCCTCTGAAAATATACACAGTTTTTCAAAATGGCCACCACCAATAGAGCTCCTGTTAGAGCTATATCATATCTGTGTCAAGTAATCCAATTCATTTTTGTTGCCAAGTAAATCCAATTCAATAAACAATTGAATAAAAAGAAAACCAAACATTTGTCATTGCAATGACAACAGTGGTAAAATATACCTAGGTTATAGGAAAAATATTCAAAGAAACAAGTTGTATCACTTTTCATTTAAAAAATACACACTTTTTAAAATGTCTGCCACAAATATAGCAATACATCAGAGCCCATCTTTGTGTCTGTGAATAAAATGATAGCATTGCTCTGAGGTGAGCAATACTGAATTAACAAACACACACAAAGCTGCATGTCCATAGTTATATGCTAAAATATATATATATATATATATATATATATATATATATATATATATATATATATATATATATATATATATATATATATATATATATATATATATATGTTTTTGTCATTATCGTCAGATTGATGGTGAAATATGCACACGTAAGTGTCAAATTTGGAACAATGCTGTGTCACCTTTGTGTGAGTTACTGCCCAACACACAGTATCTCACGAAACAGACACAGATTTTACTTTGGGTGTACAGAGATTGAAAGAGCCCCTCACCCCATATTCAAGAATGAATAGCTATTCATGATCAGAACAGAATGCACCTTGCTCCTCTTGAAGTACTAATGTATAGTACTTTTTAGTACTATACATTAGTGTAAACTTTGTTTGGGGGACTAAGCAATCATATCTATAAATGGCACACATCTTATGGTTTCCTTTCTTAATGAGTGACAAAGCTAGCGAAGTCTGTCACTTTTTTAGGTATTGTCCAATGTTGCTTTCCATGCAACATTAAAAAAATATCCATATATCCATCTTCAACCACTTATATACATAGTTGGATCGCGGGGGTGACAGCTCCACCAGAGAGCTCCAGACTTCCTCTCCAGAGCAACATTCATAACCGGTGGATCTATAGGGATTCCATTTCCAATGAGTGGTGTAATTCCTCAAGCCTATATCCTTGTTCTGCCTTGGGGTTCTCTCCCAGTGTGATGTGCAACAAGTATCTCTCTGTAGGGAGAAGCTCGAGTGGCATCCTAACCGAATTTCTGACCACTATAACTGTTCATAGCCCATGATCATAGCAGAAATCTAAGCCTTCAGTTCAGATGAGGGAGATCATTCCTCCCAATCATGCCACTCCCATGTGTCTGTCCATGTCCACATGTGCATTACTGAATCTATGCTACGGAATCCTCTACACAGGTGCCCCATGCAGACCCCATGTGAGGTACGTTGACCCTGAATGCAAAGTTGATCAAAGTCTAAAACAGCTTTAAACTTGTCTCATATACATTATATAGGATTTGAAACTTCATTGTCATGATACAAAATGGTACATAAAAATGTACAATTTGAGGTTTACCATTATTATAGCTTTAACTGAAGTCCAAATACTACATACAATACAATACTTGACTGCTGTTGTATTATTTTCAAATGGTGGTGGCCATTTTAAACGCATACATTTCCGAAATTAAGAGTAATTTGTCTAATTTTGATAATGTCCTTATTGCCTTATGGTATTCCAGTGTGTCGGAGAGTTAAGTTATTATTATTTTATGGTGCCATGCCCTGTGACTTCCATGCCAAATGAAAAATGAAAAATTAGAGTGGTTTGGAAGGGGTGGAAAGTTACCCTGCTAAAACCTGTTTCTTCTAACTTATATTATACCTCATAAAATATTCTCTTCACCATACTTTTTGTCATAGTTTAACAGAACTAAATAAATGGGCTATGCTGTATTGCTGTAAATGCGGCATGGTGTCAGCCATTTTGAAAAAATTGGAACAGTGATGCAGTTTGTCTCTTTTGATGAATATTTTTCCTATTACCCTGTACTTCGATGTACTTCCATGTCAACTAGAAAACTAAATGGAAGTTTTAGCAAGTGAGGGGGTATAAAGTTCCGGTACCCTCTTAAAACACTTTTTTTTTTTAATTGTTGTTGTGGTAACGAAAACAATATTGTTTTTTGAGGCTTGAAATGTAATTTATTTTGATTGGCTTGATTGACCTTTAAAAACGTATACTTAAACACCAATATTATTATTATACCTCTAACATGGTGCTATGGGCTATGCTGGATTGCTGAGAATGGTGGCGGACATTTGAAAAGCGTGTATATCTCAGAAATGAAATGTGACGCAACTCGTCTCTTTGGATAAATGTTTTCCTATTATCCTAAGGTACTTCCATGCCAAAGAGAAAACAAAATGGAAGTTTAGCAGGTGAGGGGGTACAAAGTTACCCTGTTAAAACACATTTTTTGAATGAAATTTGCATATTTTACCCCGGTTGTCATGGTAACGAAAACAATATTGAGTTTTTTAGTCTTGAAATGTATTTTATTGGATTCATTGACCCTAAAAATGTATACTTTGACACCAATATTATTATTATAGCTCTAACAGAAGCAAAGATATGGGCTATGCTGTATTGCTGAGAATGGTGGCGGCCATTTTGAAAAACGTGTATATTTCAGAAATGAAAGGTGGTACAGCTTGTCTCTTTGGATAAATGTTTTCCTATTATCCTAAGGTACTTCCATGCCAAAGAGAAAACAAAATGGAAGTTTTAGCAGGTGAGGGGGTATAAAGTTACCCTGTTAAAACCCATTTTTTGAATGAAATTTGCATATTTTACCCCGGTTGTCATGGTAACGAAAACAATATTGAGTTTTTTAGTCTTGAAATGTATTTTATTGGATTCCTTGACCCTAAAAATGTATACTTTGATACCAATATTATTATTATAGTTTCTAACAGAAGCAAAGATATGGGCTATGCTGTATTTCTGAGAATGGTGGCGACCATTTTGAAAAACGTGTATATTTCAGAAATGAAAGGTGATACAGCTTGTCTCTTTGGATGAATCTTTTCCTATCACCCTAAGGTACTCACATGCCAAAGGGATTATCTGTGTCATGACTTGAAGTTAACGGCATTTTTTTCGGGGTTAAATCCTCCACTATAACTAAACAACAAAAAAGGCAAAAATAAATAAATAAAAAAAAAAAAAACGAGCATTTCAAATTAGCAGATTCACCGACCAATCAACGCCAGCAACAGCCCACAGTCGAACCAATCAGAGACGCGCCTGGGTTACAGACGACCTGGCAGATACACCGACCAATCAACGGCCAGCAACTGCCTACAGGCAAACCAATCAGAGACGCGCCTGGCGCTGGGTTACAGCCGACCAATCAGGGCCCTAGCTCGTCACGTGGCTGCTGCCAGGTCAAAATGTTTGAATCTTTCAGATTGTAAAAATCTTTCAGATTGCTCTGAGACTCCTAGAGAAGCAGACGCAGTCACCACACCCCCGCTTACCAGCGACCTGTTTCAGCAGCTTACCAGCGACTTGTTCCAGCAGTTTACGACTTGATCCAGCAGTTTACCAGCGACTTGATCCAGCAGTTTACCAGCGACTTGTTCCAGCAGCAGTTTACCAGCGGATCACCTGTTCAGCAGATCCAGCATTAGAGCCTGAAGGACCGGGCAGACAGCGAGGATACATCGATCGACAACCGACGAGAGGAACCAGGAGGATCCAGCCGTTAACTTGCAGCAGACACAGCTCTGCAACTAAACCTTTTCCTCTTCGATCGACGGTGAGTTAAGCTTTTGATTTTCTCCTTACTGTGGCTGCCTGTCGTGGTTGTGGTGTTTAGTGTTTCTAACGGCTGATTGTTGTATTTCTATATAACGTCTGCTAGTTGTGTCGTTTACTGTGCTTCTTAGTTGTGTTTGAAAACGTCCGTTTGTTGTGTTTCTAACGTCTGCTAGTAGTGTCGTTTACTATGCTTCTTAGTTGTGTTTAAAACGTCTCTGTGTTGTGTTTCTAACGTCGTTTTGCAACGTCTGTTGGGTATGGTGTATATATAACTTCTGTTACTTTTGCGATTTGAACATCTAGTTCAGTGGTTTTCAACCTTTTTCATATCAGGACCCACTATTCTGCATTTTAGCCAGTTGAGGTTCTGTTTCATTCAGTAAACAATAGTGAATATTGCCTCTCGCGCTCCGCGCAGGTCGAGTCTTAATATAAACAAGTCACGTGACTATCCATCTGATCCTGGCTTGGCCACAACATATTTTCTGCACCAGCAGGTTTCCTCTCTGATTGCGTTTATGCTGGGTTTAAAATTTAGTAGATCTACAAGGTAACAACTTGCAGCATCACTAATATTTGCTTTCTTTCTGTCTTCTTTCACAGGTGTACCACCTTGGCCTGCAGCTCTCTCCATCCTCCCCACCCCCCCTCTCTTCACCCCCCCTTCTCCCCCCTCTCCTCCCCCCCCCCCTCTCACCACCTCCCCCTCCTCCCCCTCTCTCCTCTCTCTCTCTCTAACCCTCCTCCCTCCTCCCATCTCTCCTCTCTCTACCCCCTCCTCTCCTCCCCTCCCCCCCCCTCTCTACCACCTCCCCCTCCTCCCCTCTCTCCTCTCTCTACCCCCTCCTCTCCTCCCCTCCTCTCCTCCCCTCATCTCCTCTCTCTACCCCCTCCTCTCCTCCCTCTCTCTCCTCTCTCTACCCCCTCCTCTCCTCCCCTCTCTCTCCTCTCTCTACCCCCTCCTCTCCTCCCCTCTCTCTCCTCTCTCTACCCCCTCCTCTCCTCCCCTCTCTCTCCTCTCTCTACCCCCTCCTCTCCTCCCCTCTCTCTCCTCTCTCTACCCCCTCCTCTCCTCCTCTCTCTCCTCTCTCTACCCCCTCCTCTCCTCCCCTCTCTCTCCTCTCTCTCTACCCCCTCTCCTCCCCTCTCTCCTCTCTCTACCCCCTCTCCTCCCCTTTCTCTCCTCTCTCTACCCCCTCCTCTCCTCCCCTCTCTCTCCTCTCTCTACCCCCTCCTCTCCTCCTCTCTCTCCTCTCTCTACCCCCTCCTCTCCTCCCCTCTCTCTCCTCTCTCTACCCCCTCTCCTCCCCTCTCTCCTCTCTCTACCCCCTCCTCTCCTCCCCTCTCTCTCCTCTCTCTACCCCCTCCTCTCCTCCCCTCTCTCTCCTCTCTCTACCCCCTCCTCTCCTCCCCTCTCTCTCCTCTCTGTACCCCCTCCTCTCCTCTCTCTCCCCCTCCTCCCCTCTCTCTCCACAGCAGACAGCATGGAGCAGTACCAGTGGACGTTGCTGGTCCACCAGCCGTCCAGCTCTGGACGTCGTGCAGGTAAGTTTGCGGCTCGTTCCAGAAGGCAGGTAAGCCAGGTCGTCCGCGTCGACAACCTCAGGAACTGCCGCCTCAGCGAAGACGACCTGGCGGCCATCGCGGCGTGCGTCCCGGAGCTGTACGGGCGCGTGCACCAGGTTAGTGACCTTTCCTCTTTCTCCCTGGTCGACAAGGAGCTCCGCAGGCGTCCGAAGCGGGTCACACCCAGACCTCACATGGGCAGGCCCTGTGAGTGTGTCTTTGACCGACACACCAGGCAGTGGAGGCCGGTGCACTACCAACGCTTGGACCAGCGTACTGGGAGGATGGAGCCAGTCTTCAGACCCGAGTACAGCCACTGTGTCTGCGTTCGGTACGACATCCCCACCAAGAGGTGCGTGCGGGTGCGTCCTCCCATGCCGGCGGCGGCGGTGGTGGCCACCCGAAGCACCGCGCTCTTCCAGGAGTTCTCCAGGCGGCTGGTGACTCCGACGCACCCTGAAACTCTGACACCACCGACCTCCCGGTGGAGCGACCGTCGAGGCAACCAGTTTGACCTGGTGGAGGTGAACGGCCAGCGGCTGTCTAGGGTCACCTCGGCGGTCTCCACCACGTGGGAGCTGGGCGGACGGGTCGTCCCGCGCCAGTGGAGGGTGTCGGTGTACCGGCCAGACGGACAGATGCAGCTGTCCGTCTTCTGCAGCTTCCCCGGAGAGGCGGTACGGAGGAGTCTCTTCTTGAGCGACGAGGCGGAGGCGCCTACTAGTCTCGAGACGCGGGACGCCTTCATCCACTCCTCCGAGGGGAGCATCGAGCGAGGGCCTGCTCGAAGCCAGACCAGCCTAAGACTGTGAACCTTGGGTGGGAAAAAATGGGTTACAAAATCATGGGTTACAATTTTTTTATTGGCACTGGGTGAAAAAATGGGTTACAAATTCATGGGATACATTTTTTTAATTGGCACTGGGTGAGAAATGGGTTCCAAAATCACAGGGCTGAAAAATGTGAACTGGGTGTAAAGGTAAGTATCTTAGATAGCATTTTTATGTAGACTTAGATAGCGTTCGTAAACTTGTAGCATTCGATGAAAACATAGCACTTGTATACACATTTTAAGCAGCCTATATACTGTAGATTCTTTACTGTCTTGTTCGTCACTTATGTATGTTTTACATGAACTCATGTATATGATATAGTCCGTGCTCCGTGGATGTGCAACTGGTACAGGTAGGTTTAACTTTTAACATCATTTAATTATGGTCACATTAGACAGCACTTCCAAGGCCGATGCAGGTCTAAGACTGTGATCATCTGGATGTTCAGGTAAAGTTGAGACGGGTGATCTCTGATGTTCAACTGGTACAGGTAGGTTAATCTTTTTGTACAGTTATCCCCCCCACCCCCTCCTCTCCTCTCCTCTCTCTACCCCCCCTCCTCTCCTCCCCTCTCTCTCCCCCTCCTCCCCTCTCTCTCTACCCCCTCCTCTCCTCCCCTCTCTCTCCCCCTCCTCCCCTCTCTCTCCAGTGTGTACACAGGTTTCTACAGACTGAGTCTAGATGCCTTGGATTGTACGGTGGTAAGTACAAGCTAGGGCTGCAACTAACCATTATGTTCAGAATTGATTATTCAGGCCATTATTTAAGTGATGAATCAGTTAATCGGATTATGGTACTACTGTACTTAAGTTTAAAATGTATTTATTTATTTATTATTATTTATTTATTTATTTTACACATGTTCCAACGACATAGTTAATTAGTTAATATTGTTAATATTATTCTTGATAATGTAATCATTGCTATGTGCCATATTTATTTTTTGTAAGCGGTGTGGTCGCACGTTAAGCGATCGGTGTCTGTCTGTCTGTCTGTCTGTCTGTCTGTCTGTCTGTCTGTCTGTCTGTCTGTCTGTCTGTCTGTCTGTCTGTCTGTCTGTCTGTCTGTCAGTTTGCAGGTTTCTACCGATGTCCGGCGGGCTAAAGGCCTATTCAGAGTTTGATTTTCGGTGATCACCGCGACCACCATGACCACCGTTGCCTACCATATGATGTCATACCACGGCACCGCAAACACCGCTCTTTCCACCCTCTCTGATTTTTGAGCTAAACCAATCACATTGGCTGGGAACCACCAGGCAATGTTGATTGGCCCTGAAGTTTGGAGCAGGATTCTTTTTGACAGCTCGAGACGTAAAATAAAAGAAACCCACAATAGCGCGAGAAGAAAGAAGGAATTATTGAGAGACAATGACATAAATAGACTAGATCAACTCTATGGAGTTTCATGCGTAACACTTGCGCGTTATACACAAATAGGTAGCCTACTTGTGCGTGAGCGGAGCAGGCGAATCAGAAATGAACAAACAGAAATGAACACATTATGTCATCAATCACGTCACCAATCGGAATACCCTGAGGGACAACCAACCGTGCACCGTACACCACCGTGCAAAAACACTTATTAACTTAACGCAAGTAAAAAGGAAAGATACATAAAAGCACTAGAAAGCATTATAATTGAGGCAGGTACGCAGTAGAGAGAGAAAAGGGGGTGGGGAACATAAACAATAATGGACATGAGGAGGGAAAGAGGACAGGCGAGGTGGTGGTGGTGGTGGTGGTCTATGAATAGTGGTGGTTGCGGTGGTCGGAGCAGTCGTTGCGGTGATCACCTTAAATCTAAACTCTGAATGAGCCTTAGCCCCCCCCCCCACCACCACCTACCCAAAGTGGGTGGTGTGTGGGGGGGGTGGGGGTCACCTCCCATGGGCTGCCACCTTGGCGTGGTGGAGGTGCTTACGATCCTTGTGATCAAACTAAGGGCAGCCCCTAAGATAAAACAAGCCTTTTACAGAAATCAGTCTGCACAAGGTACCAGAAGACTCTCATGGGACCTCCTAGAACAATGAAACGAAGAAAGAACTAGATCTCTGCTTCTTACCAAGGCAACACACAGGTATCTGATCATATTCTAGGTTTTGATACAGATTTGCATAAATCATTGCTATTGAACACCCTTTTTGTCTCTGTTTTGAAAATATTGAACCAGTGGAAAGTAGAATTATTACCGGTACTGAAAAACTAAAATCCATTTTGGCCACAGAGGTCCACTATTTATTCTGCATTTTAGCCACGGATCACCATTGGGTTACCAAATTATGGGATAATAATTTGTATTGGCACTGGGTGAAAAAATGGGTTAGATTTTTTTTGTTAATTCCTTTATGCAAGTCTGCTAAATCCAAGAGTCCAAATCTTGGGCTATCATTTTTGTTAACATTTGGGGTGTTTAATGTAGCAGTGATTTTCAACCATTTTCATACATGTTCATTCATGTTAAATTCCTTGTTAATTCCTTGATGTAAGTCTGCTAAATGTCTAAATTGTTAAAGAGTTGAGGCGGTCGATTTCTGTGGATGTGCAACTGTTACAGGTAGGTTTAACTTTTAACATTAATTAATAACGGTCACATTAGAAAGTAGTGTACACTTCCAAGGCTGATGCAGGTCTAAGACTGATCATCAAGGTAAAGTAGAGACGGATGATCTCTGTTGATGTTCAACTGGTACTCCCCCCACCCCCCAAAAAAACAACAAAATGTGTTTCAGTTTGCTTGTCTTAATAATCTTTTCTTCAGTGTGTTCACAGGTTTTAGCGACGGAGTTCATCACTGCTGCTGCTCAGTGTCATCTTCACTATTCAGTTGGCCTTGCGTCTGACAGGCTAAAAACAATGAAACAACAAAAACTAAAGTGTTTTTCTTTGCAGGTTTCTACTGATGTCTGGTGGATAGCTTGGAGGTCCACAATTGCATAATGTTTTTGATGCAGGAGCTGAAACGTGGATGGCTGTCCATAAGATGTGCACAGCTGGATGGAGGGAGAACAGAAATACAGGTGTTTCCATCGCCCCATTCTTTATTTTTCACCCTTCATTTCTCAAGTTTGGGACTTTAACTCAAGCGAGTTAATCTGTCTAACCCTTAATTTGGGACACCATATACATTAGTACAGCAGAATGCAAGGTCTACATTTACACAATTGGTATTGCTGAATTCACTAAGAACAACACCTTTTCTTTTTAATAAGCAGACATTAAAGCAACCATTTGTCACAGCACATGTGACCTGTAAGCCTTCTTTTCCTCGTCAGTAGTGTGAAGCTAACTTCCTTCTGTAAAGACTCACATCTACTTGTAAGTGCGACTTAGCAAGGACTTTACAAATCTATGATTTGTTCAATTTCAGGGTCACCCCGCACCAAACAGGCGTCGGAGTCTTATCGAACATGCCATGAAGGTGACAGATGACCAAACGGTGAAATACCAAGTGCTGATGTCATTGCTGGAGTGCAAAGCCATGCCGCCAACATTGCTCCAACACCGAAGCCCCCAAAGGAGGAGGTAATTCTTGCCCACAGGTTAGACGCAATTAGACTCTTGAGGCTTGCTTTCAGAATATGATGGACAATGTTTTGACCCCCAGTACATTCAAGGGTCTTTTATGGACTTCAGGGAACTGAACATTTTGCATGGCAAGTTGCCATACATTCCCTTCCTCAATTCCTTGTTGGGATGTTTAGACATGTTAGGTCTGTGAGTCTGTTTGCTGCAATTGTGGAACATGGTCATTAGTTTGAATAAGCGTGTAATCGATATACATCATATCGTGATATATCTATGGTGAGATTTGCAGTATCCACCACATGTTGCACCTGTGATCTTTTTACTATTTTGGGTATCATGTCTTATGACTGAAGTCAAAACTTTGAAGTGTGGTAAAGCTGTTCGGCCAATCAAAACAGCCAAACAGCTTTGTCACACCCACCAAGTTTTGACTCAAGTCATAAGACCTGATACCTAAGACAATGAAAATAGGCCCCAAAGTTTTAAATAAGACCTGGGTGCACAGAATGGCAATACTATGAAGTAACTGAGCTAGCAAAACAACCAAAAATATTTCAAATTAAAGTGCCTACCGGTATATTTAAAATGATTTGAAAACACTACTACTGCTAACTAACTACAGCTCTGGCACCACGAAACCAACAGCATTTCATCATTGAAAACTGGAAACTCTCTAAGTCAGACCTTTAGCTTTATGCATGCTGCGTGTCTGTTTCAACTTCAACGACAACTGTTATTATTGATGCTTATACTTGCCTAATAAAAGTCCTGTAACTGAAAAAGCAACAAAATTGGGAAATGTTACATCCGCCCCAGTATAGATCAGGTCTAGCTTCTGTTTTTTCTAGATGCCTGTCTAGTGTCTACTTTCTTGCTTGTGTCATTTTTGTCCTTTTCTGATCACAGCGATCCCTGTGTCTCTCAGGAGCTGCTTGGCAGATTGGTCTTGCTTGAGGACATGAATAACTAGTCCCTGGTGGTCCCCAGCCTGCTCTTAAGGTCCATGCTGGTCCACACTGTGCACTGTGCCTGGAGGACCCCTCTTCTGTCTCCTGGCTGGAGAGAGTGAACTTCATCAACCTCAGGAAGGTACAGAGATTAGACTCACCACAGTTTGGGAAGCCCCTTTTTGGACAGGTTGCAAATGAGGCCAGTATTTAACCTTTTCAACCTTTTTTTCATACCAGGGCCCACTATTTAATCAGAATTTGAACTACGGACCACCATTTGATGACATTTTAGCCCCACGGACTCCAAAACTAAATAATTATTTTGATTTTGTCCGCTATAGACCTGCATAGTGACGTCACCAACCCTGTTCCACTAGTGGATTCCTCATTCATTTTCCTCATACTTTTCGGAAATGGTTAATAAAAACACGATTGCGCCACAGCCAAAGCCAACTCGGGTCGTGACAAATCATGACAACAAACACAACATCGTCAGATAATATCTAATTAGCAAGAAGTAGAAAACGGCATGATACAAGACTTTTTTCATCTTAGAAATTATTTGTCCCCAAAGTTTGTGTGTGTCGTCATGATTCGTCACGACCCGAGTTGGCTTTGTCCGTGGCGTAATCGTCTTTGTATGAATTATTTTCGAAAAGTCTATGAGAAAAATGAATGGGACAGGGGCGGTGACGTCACTGCAGGTCTATTTCATTCTGGATTTCGGAGAAAACAAAACAGGAAAATGCACAAAATGATCTTACACGATGAAATACATAAGTCATCAGGCAGCAAGATTCATGCAGAATTTCCTTTTCCCTCAAAAGCTGCAGGCTTTTATTGTTGTCCTTTGAAGATGCAACCCATGTAAAATAATTTGTCACCCTGCAAGTTTAAAGGGGTTCCAACACAAATTTAAAATGCATGTACTGTATATCAATGACTTATAGTGGTAAGGGACTATTAAAATTGGTATTTTAAGCTGCATCACTATTGGGAGTATCTGAACGTGGTCATTCATGAGCACACCAGGGTTATTATAGTGGATTTTTCTTTTTTAATTTAGTTTTAATTTGTTTTTAGGGTGCATTTGCTAGTTTTTTATTTAGTTTTTATTTTTTGTGAATAGTTTTAGTTTCGTTTTTTTTTTTTTCATAGCATACTTTTTTGTACTTTGGTATCGTCTGGTACCGTATGATGCTGAAAACTGCTACGTTTATAAAAAGTTTATATAATAAATGTCTGAAAATCATATACATATTGATAAAAAAAACAAAAGCAAAGGGTATTTTGAGTATGATTTCAGTTAGTTTTAGTTAGTTTTGTGAACACACACTGCAATTATAGTTTTTTATTTATTGGTAATTTTTATTTCGTTTCAGTTTCAACGGATATTTTCTAAAAAAAAAAATGAGATCGTTTTTTTTTTTTTTTTTTTTAGTTAACTATAAAAACCCTGGTGCCCACGTTCAGACACACAGAAAATCCCAGATTCACAAATATGGGGATAACAACATCTCCAGAAGCTTGTTAATGTGCATGTTGTATCTGATAATTAGTCATAATTCTGATAAAATAGAGAACAAAACGTCTTAGGAGGATTTACAAATGGGCTTTTTTTTCCTTTTTTTTTTTTTTTTTTTTTTTTTTTTTACAAATAGGGCTTCACAATTAATCGAAATCAAGGTTTAAGAATTTGGACAATGTGAAAAAAAAAAAAAAAAAAAAAAAAAAAAACGAAAATCATGGTTGCTTCTTTCCGAGCACATTGCTCACGGCATACCTTACCGTAAAAAGTATTTTCTGATAAATAAAAGAAAAATGCAATGCGTTCTGCTGTTTACTTTAAGAAAAGGGAGTCCAAGACTCCAATAACAGAATAGAAATACTTTGGGGGGAAGAAAGAAAGAAGGTTTTGTACCTGAATGTTCATTAAAAGAAAGTAAAGTGAGGTTTGCACTTTATCCGTCATCTTTGCTTAATAAGAACCACTCTATTATCTATTGGAAGGAGGAGAATCAAATAAAAACATATTTAAATAAATAATTGTGTTTCTTTTATAGTTTTATCACATAGAAATCGGAAATTGAAGTTGAGGTTTCATAGGAAAACAGTGAGGTTTTATTATCAGGCAAAACATTGTCTGTGTGGCTATGATGGAAGGATTAAAGGTTAAGTGATACAGTATTCTTTACTTGGCATAAGTGTTAAAAAGTGGGGGTATCAAAGGTAGGTAGACTAAACCTACTACAGAATTCTGGATAGAATCATAAATATGGGCTAATAGAATAAATGGATGGTCAAATACATGAGTTTTGAGTCCGACTATTCAACAAACTAACTGGGACCGTTGTCTTCAGTGGCTGTATACCTGACAATGTCAAAGTCAACAACACCCACAGCTACAATACTAGTGGTAGGACGAACAACGTTCTCTTTCTATAGCCAAAATCCAAAATGCACTAGTGGCACTTCCAAAATCCACTAGAATGTGCTAGAGCAGTGTGTTTTCAACTATTTTCATACCAGGGCCCACTATTTATTCTGCATTTTAGCCACGGAGGACCATCATATGATGTTGAGTTTAGTCTCTCTGACTAATTTAGGAGACATAAACTGGTAAAAATGTTGGTCAAAATATCAATTCTCTTACCTTTTCTAATTGTGTAGATTCTTGACAATCGGGTAATTCAGATGTTTAAATATAATTTAACTCTTGAGAGCGTAAAATGAAACCAAATGGACCCTTACGGATCCATTTGGTTTTATTATAACGCTCTCAAGAGTTACAGCTCTATAAGGCTCCATATCATAGGAGGAAAAATGGTGGAAAAACAAGGGTTTTATCTCTGGTGCCTGTCAACCAATTTCACCCCAACTCACCAGCAAAAAAGCACTAGATTTTCCGCCAGGAGTTTTTCACTAATTTTGGCGCTAGGGGGTGTCTGGAAAAAAGCTAAATATAGCAACAAATGCACCAAGTTGGCAAAACTGCATGGAATGCCCTGAGCACTTCCCTCAGAAATGCAATTGTGACATTTTCTAATACAGTAGTTTAGATTCCAAGGACTCTGGATTTTTCATGTGCTGTTTCCATCTTTAGCTCTGATGTTGTATAAGTAAGGGATAACACCCAACAAACCGGTGATTTGTTTCCTAACAACTGACTGACGGGCAGCCAAGGTCAGTTGTTAGGAAAAAATCACCAGTTCGATGGCTTAATACATTAATAAATAACTAATAATTGACAGAAATAGACAGTACATATTATGTCTGTACATAATAGGGCTATGTTTATTTTTTTACCAATGGAAAGATCTTACAAAAGTTATTTTTTTTTTCTTTAATCTTTGGTCCACATTCCAGTGCTTGGTTACCGAGGTTAGTAACTTGGCATTACACTATAGGCATCCTCATGTATAGGAAACACAGAATGTTTATCATGTCCTACCAACTCTCTAAGGCAGGGATTTTCAACCTTTTTGATATCAGGGCCCACCATTTATTCAGCATTTGAGCCACGGACCACCATTGGCGGACATTTTAGCCCCACAGACCCCCAAAACTAAAGATTTCTTTTCCTTTTGTCCACAATTCCAGGCTGGATTTGGGAAACAAAACAGTCAAACATACAGATCAAAATGACCGATGGATGGATGGATGGATTTTATTTTGTCATTGAACACAAAGTACAATGAAATTACTTTGTTTAGCATCAATCCAGTGCAATAAAAATGGTCATACAAGGCAAGAATAAAAACAGTAAGAAAATATATTGTAGTCCATAACTATTTTTTATAGAGTTCAGGAGAATAATAAAGGGGAAAAAACTGTTTCTGGGTCTTGATCCAGAAACAGTTTTTTTCCCCTCAGCCATTATTCTCCTGAACTCTATAAAAATGGACTACAATTTATTTTCTTACTGTTTTTTATTCTTGCCTTGTATGACCATTTGTATTGCACTGGATTGATGCTAAACAGAGTAATTTCGTATGTAATTTCGTAATGCTATAGTCGTGTAGACTTGGGCTAATTCAGATGATGAATATTTTAACTCTTGAGAGTGTAAAAATGAAACCGAATGGACCTGCAAGAGTCCATTTGGTTTCATTTTTACACTTTGGTTTCATTTTTACACTCTCAAGAGTTACATCTGGTTAACGAACTTAGCTGGGGACCACCTGGAACCCTCTCAAGGACCACTGGTGGTCCCCGGACCATTGGTTGAAAACCACTGCTCTAAGGTATATTATGACATAGTAAAATGTTGAAAATGGGTAAAATTCCCCTTTAGGCCTTGATCTCATGCTATGTTTTTTATTAGCCGCTCTTTTATGGAATGTTACTTTTTGGATAAGATATATATTTTAAGATATATATATTTTTAATGTAATAGTTAATCGATATTCCAAAGACCTTTTAATCCTATCATATCAACAGACGAGTACAAGTATAGTTATTACATCGTAGATGGCCCGCTTGCTGGCAACTACCGTAGCTGGATTTGTGCGAAAACTAATATGGGCTAAATCGAACACTGATCGTGTTTTGCTTGAATTCCAGCTCGCCCAAAAATGGGAACCATGCAGGTCTGCAAGCCTCACCTCATCCACAGCCTCCTGGGGGGGCAGGAGAAATTGGTATGGGGGCGGCTTCATCGCCCATGTCACATCGCGCCACGGGCGATGAAGCCGCCCCCATACCATTTTCGGTTAGAGGAGTTTTATTAGGCAAGTAAAGCATCAATAATAACATCAGTTGTTGCTGAAGTGGCAACAGACACGCAGCATGCATAAAGCTAAAGGTCTGACTCAGAGAGTTTTCTGTTTTCAATGATGAAATGCTGTTGGTTTAGTGGTGACACAGCTGTAGTTAGTTATTGGCAGTAGTAGACGGTGTTTCAAATCATTTTAAATATAAGCAGTTTAATTTGAAATATCTTGGGTTGTTTTGCATGCAATTGTGTTTGGTGGGGCATACTGGGCATTTAGGGGGGGCATTGCCCCCCCATGCCCATGCCTAGATCCGCCCCTGGGATCAAGTGTAATTTTCCATTCCTCCTCTCCCCAGTGACCTCATTGCTCCCGGTCAGGAGGTGAAGGTCAGCGTTCCCTTCAAGCCCCGTAGGAGAGGCGTGAGGAAGCTGGTGGTGGACTTTGACTCGGACAAGCTGAAGGACGTGAAGGGAGTCGCCACCCTTGTCATCTTTAGAAAGAAATACAACTTTCCTAGATACTACTATTGAGACCGGACTACGCTTGTGACCAGTGGTTTCCAAAAACACACTTTTCCAGATGATTTTCTTATTGGTCTCTGTATAGTTTTTTTTTTTTTTCCAAAACAATTTGAATAACAATTGTAATTAAAATTTGCCATAAATACAATTACTTTTTGCGATTTCAGAAATAAAAATATTACCATAAATTAGCAAACAAATATGGTGATGTGTAAATGACTGTGTCTATGTAGGGATTATTGCATCTTTAATGTTTTGCTTTTTAAATTATATTTTTATTTTTCATTCGTTTTCTTCTTTTCTCTATTGCTCTGTAAAGCACGCTGCATGCATTTTGTCATGACAGATGCTATACAGTTGTGAAACATATTGTATACATTAAAATATTTTTTCCTAAATTACTTTTTGTCTCTATCTATAAATGCATCAGAAATGGCCACACATCACATCACATCACATCACAACCTTAATCGATATTCCAAAGACCTTTTAATCTCATCACATCAACAGATGAGTACGAGTATAGTTATTAGATGGCCGGCTTGCTCGGGCCAGTGTGCAACTTAGTGCACTTTAACACAACACAAGATAAATTTGTCTTGAAGGCAGTCATTGCACTCTGCCTCTGTGTCTTTCCCTGCTTTCTAGCTATCCACAATTCCAGGCTGGATTTGGGAAACAAAACAGGCAAATTAACATACACATCAAAATGACCATTAATCTTCATTCTCTAGTTGTGTAGACCTGGGCTAATGAAGATGATGAATTTTAACTCTTGAGAGTGTAAAAATGAAACCAAATGGGCCCGCAAGGGTCCATTTGGCAAGGGTCCATTT
>CM076977.1:51087611-51252044 GCA_039105355.1 Benthosema pterotum | reverse complement strand
GTCAATTTCTCATCCAGAGAACACATGACCATGAGCATTTTGCAGATACAAAGGGAGAGAGAAAAACAAAAATATGTGTTATTATATGTTATTTGGTGTAACCCAATAAACAATTTGCAACAACAAAGTTTCAGCAATGTGTAAGACTTACAACAGCATTCACATACTGCAGCCGTGCTGCACAGGCCTCAGGGGCGGATCTAGGCATGGGCATGGGGGGGGGGGGCAATGCCCCCCTAAATGCCCTGACTGCCCCCCACCAAACATGATGGCATGCAAAACAACCTAAGATATTTCAAATTAAAGTGCTTAGATTTAAAATGATGTGAAACACTACTACTGCTACTAACTAACTACAGCTGTGTCACCACTAAACCAACAGCATTTCATCATTGAAAACAGAAAACTCTCTGAGTCAGACCTTTAGCTTTATGCATGCTGCATGTCTGTTGCAACTTCAGCAACAACTGATGTTATTATTGATACTTAACGTACTTGGCTAATACTTTATAAGTCCTGTAACAGAAAATGGTACGGGGGCGACTTGACACATTTGGGAAATGTTACATCCAGGCCTGCTTCAACCTAACATCCCTGTTTTTGGACATGATGATGCTTAATTGCGTAATGAAAGTCCTCGTGGCTGAGGGTGGTATGGGTGCGGCTTCATCGCCCGTGGCGCGAAGCCGCACACATACCATTTTCTCTTCCCCCTCCAACATGTTCTCTTGCCCCCCCCCCCCCCCCCCCCTCCGCCCCTGACAGGCTTCTGGTGAATATCCCTTTGTTATATTTTGGGGGGACCACATCTATGGTAAATGCAGATTGGATGGGATACCACATTATTATTTGATTACACACTTTCATGTTAAACACAACAGTTTCTGGCCATGACAATTTGGCTGGCCTGAATGACCACAATGCAGTTTATGCTTTAATGTTTGGGAAATTTCCCTGCAATTTTGCTACAATACAAGTATATAGTAAGTTATCAGTACAATTTAAGAGTAAACATAAGTTTGGTTTGTGACAAATTGTCTGTTGTGCTCAAAGAAACCATTTTCTTATTTTTGTTTTTCTCTCTCCCCTTCAAGTATGTGTCCAAGGACCTATTTGAACTGGCGAACATGATTTAGTATTTCTATTTTGCTATAGTATGCCAGTAGTAATAATAACATGCCGAGGAGTGTCTGTGACATGTTGTAAACACCATGACATTCACTTGCCAACATTGGTGTACAGAATTCATAAAAGAACGATTAATTTATGTGTTATACGTGTGTGTGACTCGTAATACTATATGAGTCACACACACACACACACACACACACACACACACACACACACACACACACACACACACACACACACACACCAGTGTTGGGACATGTGCACTACGTAACTTAATATATTACATAATATATTACCAAAATGCAGTAACTTGTAATATAAATATATTACTAAACAAAAACAATCAATCTGTCTCGTTGCAAGTGTTCTTGTGAAATTATCTTGACAGCTGCAGAAGTTAAATAATTACTTATTACCATAGTTGGGAAGTAACGAAGTATTTTTACTTCGTTACTGTAACGAAGTACATTTTTTGGGTATTTTTACTTTACTCAGTATTTATTTTACTAAGTACTTTTTACTTGTATCCGTTACTTTTTAACACAAGTATCTGTACTTTTTACTCGTTACATTTCAAAACAGGCTCGATCGTTACTTTAGTTGTGTCCAGCACCTCCCGAAACCAATAGATACTGCAAGGTATTCATTCCACTGTCCAGAGGTGCGACAACAACAATAGCCTACGCGCTAATGACTCCTGCCTAATGCCTATGCATTCAGTATAGCTCCCAGATCGCCCATAGGCATGTTAATTTAAGTCTTTGTTTGAATGGGGCAATCACATCACCGTGGACTTTAGGTAGCCTATACTTGCAGAGCTGTGGGAAACACCGCTATAAGTCTTTATGCTGCGGTAAAGCGCGCCGCCCGAGCTCGTCCAAAACGCATTTCCAACTCGGAAGGAGAATCAGAGAGCCCCTTCTCAATACACGTGGAATCAAAATGACAACAAACATTGCCTGGATCGCTCCTAATGTTGTGCTTTTACCCTGTCTCTATCGGAGCTGAATAAAAGAAAAGGTGATTCCAGCCAATGCTGTCGCAAAATACCAGTAATAGTCCACAACCCGCGGGTTCAGATTTTGCAGAAGGAAAGGATTAAAACGCTTACTAAAAACATAGTAAACAAGAGAGCAATTGCAGCTTCTCTCAATGCTGCATAGAGATACAGTACAGGAGAGGACTGCCGCGGCATCTCGCCGTGTTGCATGGGGGAAAAATCACACCCGTGTGAAGAAGTGGTGCAACTGCATATGGTGGTCTCTGGGAGTTGCCCCGAACTTGCAAACAGCACGCACACACATGCACACACACAAAACGTATATCTAGGTGTGTCCTGATGTTTTTGAGCTATGAAAATGTGCTTTGGGACAAAAAAGGTTGAGAACCACTGATCTAGTGTATTCTATGACTGTTGATTTTAAAATCAAACTGTTTCAAGAGTTGGTTACATTTTAAGAAAAGTTTGGTGAGGATTTGAATACACTGTACATTTCAATGCAAATGACTGGGAAGCGTCTGTTAAAAATACTTTTTACTTTTACTGTAAAAGTACTTTTGAGAGTCAGTACTTTTTACTTTTACTTGAGTTACTTTTTTGAATGACTACTTTTACTTTTACAAAAGTACTTTTTTACACAAGTAATTTTACTTTTACTTAAGTACAAAAAATGAGTACTTTTCCCATCTCTGCTTATTACTTATTTTCTATCATTTGTCATCAACTTATTTACTGGCTTCCATCAAGGGAGGCTTATCCAACGGGCATGTTGGGCCCAGGCCCAGGGGCCCCTGAGCTAGGGGGCCCCTGAGCTTGAGCCTCCAGGCGTTGTCTTGCGGCGGAAGTGCAAATACAAGCCACAGTCTCGCGGCAGAGGCTCAAGTAAAAGGGCCCCAGGTGGAGTCTTGAGGCAGTCTTGCGGCAGAGGCTCAAGTAAAAGGGCCCCAGGTGGAGTCTTGAGGCAGTCTTGCGGCAGAGGCTCAAGTAAAAGGGCCCCAGGTGGAGTCTTGCGGCAGTCTTGCGGCAGAGGCTCAAGTAAAAGGGCCCCAGGTGGAGTCTTGCGGCAGTCTTGCGGCAGAGGCTCAAGTAAAAGGGCCCCAGGTGGAGTCTTGCGGCAGTCTTGCGGCAGAGGCTCAAGTAAAAGGGCCCCAGGTGGAGTCTTGCGGCAGTCTTGCGGCAGAGGCTCAAGTAAAAGGGCCCCAGGTGGAGTCTTGCGGCAGTCTTGCGGCAGAGGCTCAAGTAAAAGGGCCCCAGGTGGAGTCTTGCGGCAGTCTTGCGGCAGAGGCTCAAGTAAAAGGGCCCCAGGTGGAGTCTTGCGGCAGTCTTGCGGCAGAGGCTCAAGTAAAAGGGCCCCAGGTGGAGTCTTGCGGCAGTCTTGCGGCAGAGGCTCAAGTAAAAGGGCCCCTGCCAGGCATGGTCTACTGGTCTCATGGCCATCGACGCCTTCTTAATGGATTTCTTTAGACGCTTTTTTTTTCTGAGAGTGTACAAAATGGAAACAAATTAACCCATTAGGGTTCATTTGGTTGCATTTGTAGCCTACGCTCTCAGAAAAAATGTTGAAAATGAGTGAAATTCCCCTTTAACTACTCTTTTTCAAAAATCACCTCCCCCCTAGCGCTGCTGGGAAAGGGGGGTCCATGTGGAAAAGCTTTGCAGGGGGCCCAGAATTGCTAGCTACGCCCCTGTCTGTTAGTGCTGTGCTGTGCTGTCTGCTGCTGCTGCAGTCTGTTCCTTGCACACACCATATAATGTGTGAAACCAATAATGTGTGAAATAAAGTAAAACAACTGGGGGCGGCTTTGGAATATACAGTGGACGACATAGCCATAGGTTTTACTGAGGTTATGTTGAGGGTTAGGTTTAGGGCATACCTGGGCATTATGCGGCCCGGGAGCCAAATGCGGCCCTTTGGCTGACTCTGACCGGCCCGGGGACCACCAGTGGTCCTTGAGAGAGTTCCAGTTAAATACTGGAAAGTTAACCGGATGTAACTCTTTGAGAATGTAAACATGAAACCAAATGGACCCTTGCGCGTCCATTTGGTTTCATGTTTACACTCTCAAGAGTTAAAATATTCATCCTCTGAATTAGCCCAAAGTCTACACAATCAGAGAATGTAAAAGAATGGTCATTTTGATCTGTACGTTTGCCTGTTTTGTGTGAAATCCAGCCTGGAATTGTGGACAAAAACGAAATAAATCTTTAGTTTTGCGGTCTGTGGGGCTAAAATGTCATCAAATGGTGGTCCATGGCTCAAATGCTGAATAAATTGAGGGCCCTGGTGTCAAAATGGTTGGTCTTACTCTTACTTTTATCTTGAAATTAACTTAATGTTACACAGACTTTAGTTCAGCCTTTAGTCTTGGCCCTCCACAATATTTTATGTGTCTCATTTGGCCCCTTGGGAAAGATAATTCCCCACCCTTGGTTTAGGCAGAGGTTTTACTGAGGTTATGTTTAGTTAGGGGGTTAGGTAGCCTGGCTCAACCTGAAATGTTCTTGGCCTAAGGGGAGCCGTGGGATCCATACGGCAGATGAGCTGATCTGATTTGATCTCACCAACGTGTTGTCATCCCCGGCCCCTCCCCTGCCCCAACACTACTGTGCTACGTTACATAATTTGGAGCCACTCCCACCCTGAAAGGTTGAATCCCACTTCTAGGCCACCGTGGCTAACAAATTAGTCCAGGCCTTCTGTTTTTGCACAACGCAGACGGAAATGAAAGCCTGGGTGACGAGGCTAGGGCTTAGGTTTAGGCCAGGGGTCGGCAACCCAGGATGTTGAAAGAGCCATTTTCGACCAAAAATTAAATTCAAAATATGTCTGGAGCCGCAAAAATGTAAGCCTAATAAGTGCTTAAAGGTGAATTCCACCCTTTTTTTCCCTGAGAAAATGGAACCAAATGGAACCAAATGGACCCTGACGGGTCCATTTGGTTCACATTTGTACACTCTCAGAAAAAAGGTCCTAAAAGAAAAGTTTCTGAAAAAAAATAAAGGAGTTTTTCGGAACTCCATTTCTAGTCCACACAACATCTCGAAGGTATATTAATGACAACTCTCAACAACACTGTTGAAAATGGTTGGTTCAGATTGAAAGCTCCACCTCTGATAACTGCTGGGCTTTTTTGGCATGGCCAACAAGTGCTACTTTAAATGGCAACTGTCAGACAGCGCAACGCGTTTTGGGTGACTGAAATGTTTATATTATGTTGGCGGATCACCCCAGTGTGTATGTAATAACGCTGCTACATCCAGGGAGTCACTAGGGCTGTGTTCTAGAGCCGCATGTGGCTCCTGAGCCGCAGGTTGCTGACCCCTGGTTTAGGCATAGGTTGTACTGAGGTTATGTTTAGAGTTAGGTTAGGGGTTAGGTTTAGGCATAGGTTGTACTGAGGTTATGTTTAGGGTAACCCTAACCCCTAGACGAAGAGAACAGGAAGTCTGGACCGAGGCGACCACCAGACATGCTTTAAAAGGATCCCAGGCTAATAAGCCTCATATGGATAAATATATTATACTTGTCCTCTATAACTAGAATTGAACATTTAAAACATGTATAATATGTTCTTCAGTTTGAAAATAGTTCATATTTGTATAATGTATCCCTTGGGACGGGCACCATTCAGAGGTATGAGTAAATATGATGATATTGTAAACGTTACAAAAGGGGCACCCCTATATTTTCTGAGGTGGTTTGAGCCAGATCTACCCCTAGCTGCAGGATGGTTTGAGCTGGAACACTCCATTGGAGCTGGGTTGTAGGGGTAAAATGATTTGGCATTCAGGAAGGAGCAGGAGGATGGAAACTGTAATTTCTAGACTCAGATTCGGGCATGGAGGACTAAATGCATCGCTAAAGATAATGGGGAAACATGAGACAGGGAGGTGTGAATGCTGTGGAGAGGAGGAAACAGTAGAGCATGTAATGGTGAATTGTAGGAAATATGAGGCAGAAAGAAAACAACTGAGGGAAGAGCTGGCAGAAATTAAAGAGAGATATGATTTAATTAATATATTGAGGAAAGGGTCGGGGGATAGAAGTTACTTATTCATTTTAATTTTTCTTAGAGTGACAGGTCTATACGACAGAATTTAAAACTGGGTAAAGCAGGAATCCAAATATAAAGACAAGAGTTAGACAAGAGTTAGACACCAGTAGGTGGCGGTAATGCGACAAAAGATTTGCCAACCGCCAATAAACCCAAGAAGAAGAAGAAGAAGAAGAAGAAGAAGATTTGGCATTATTATTATTATTATTATTATTATTATTATTATTATTGTTACCCTTATTATTATTATTATTATTATTACCCCTATTGTATTTTGCGTCCACAACGCTTATCAACTCCTGCTGGTGCACACACCAAACTTCCGCGCCCCATGGTGCAGACTGTGGGGCCGTGAAAAATCACCGGTTGGATTCTAAATTTCTTCTGTGTCCCCCTCTGCGTGTGGCATCCACTAGTTCGCCCATCAATCCCACAGATTAGTTTTTATTCCATTTTATTCATTTGTTTGTATTTAGGGTCATTTTCTGCAGTTCAAGCATACTTCCACAGGGTGGCAGGCTATTTCCAAAACTATTGGAAGTGCACGTGTGCACTTCCAATAGTTTTGGACAACACTACATAGCCAGCTCTACCCGATATAAAATGTATTTTGCAGATCTATTTGGACAATCCACACACTTTAAAGATCTAAATGGCCCTTCTGCATGTTTTGGAGATCTAATTGGTCAATCCATACCTTTGACAGATCTAATAGGCACAGATCTAATATGTTCTCACACCTGGCGGGCCCAGGCAAGACTCGGGTGCACAGGCTGTACCTGTGTACCATATTAGACTCCATCAGACTCCAACACACTAGCTCAGCTCTAGAAGGCTATGCTATAGGCTCTGTCAGGGTGCACAAGGCAGAACTCTACCATGGTCTAGAAATGTCCATTTGAAACTACTCGTCGTGCACACGAAACTAGTGTCTATGCACACAGTGTTTAGTTGCAATTGTGTGAGTACATACAGGGCTGACAACAGCTCAGCACACCCCAACATACTCTATTAACGCAGTGAACAACTAGTACAGCCCTTCCTGGTGTGATCCATTTTCTTATAGCAGAGTACACCCCTGGCCTTGTCAATTCTACCACTAGGCAGGACTAGGCCAGACTTGGGTGCCCTACACCTGTTCTAGAAATACTCAATAAATGGTCGTGCACACAGAAATGTTGCCCGTGCACACATCGTTTAGTTGCAATGGTGTAAGTACATACAGGTCTGACAACAGCCTAATAGAGCCTAGTATGTCCAGCAAAGCCCCCCAAGGGCATCTTAACCAGATCCATCCCATTATAGTCCAGTAGTACACTCTCTTCTAGTCCGTGGACACCTGGTGGGCCCAGGCAAGACTCGAGTGCACCAGGCTGTACCTGTGTACCGTATTAGACTCCATCAGACTCCAACACACTAGCTCAGCTCTAGAAAGCTATAGGCTCTGTCAGGGTGCACAAGGCAGAACTCTACCATGGTCTAGAAATGTCCATTTGAAACTACTCGTCGTGCACACGAAACTAGTGTCTATGCACACAGTGTTTAGTTGCAATTGTGTGAGTACATACAGGGCTGACAACAGCTCAGCACACCCCAACATACTCTATTAACGCAGTGAACAACTAGTACAGCCCTTCCTGGTGTGATCCATTTTCTTATAGCAGAGTACACCCCCTGGCCTTGTCAATTCTACCACTAGGCAGGACTAGGCCAGACTTGGGTGCCCTGCACCTGTTCTAGAAATACTCAATAAATGGTCGTGCACACAGAAATGTTGCCCGTGCACACATCGTTTAGTTGCAATGGTGTAAGTACATACAGGTCTGACAACAGCCTAATAGAGCCCAGTATGTCCAGCAAAGCCCCCCAAGGGCATCTTAACCAGATCCATCCCATTATAGTCCAGTAGTACACTCTCTTCTAGTCCGTGGACACCTGGTGGGCCCAGGCAAGACTCGAGTGCACCAGGCTGTACCTGTGTACCGTATTAGACTCCATCAGACTCCAACACACTAGCTCAGCTCTAGAAAACTATAGGCTCTGTCAGGGTGCACAAGGCAGAACTCTACCATGGTCTAGAAATGTCCATTTGAAACTACTCATCGTGCACACGAAACTAGTGTCTATGCACACAGTGTTTAGTTGCAATTGTGTGAGTACATACAGGGCTGACAACAGCTCAGCACACCCCAACATACTCTATTAACGCAGTGAACAACTAGTACAGCCCTTCCTGGTGTGATCCATTTTCTTATAGCAGAGTACACCCCCTGGCCTTGTCAATTCTACCACTAGGCAGGACTAGGCCAGACTTGGGTGCCCTACACCTGTTCTAGAAATACTCAATAAATGGTCGTGCACACAGAACTGCTGCCCGTGCACACATCGTTTAGTTGCAATGGTGTAAGTACATACAGGTCTGACAACAGCCTAATAGAGCCCAGTATGTCCAGCAAAGCCCCCCAAGGGCATCTTAACCAGATCCATCCCATTATAGTCCAGTAGTACACTCTCTTCTAGTCCGTGGACACCTGGTGGGCCCAGGCAAGACTCGAGTGCACCAGGCTGTACCTGTGTACCGTATTAGACTGCATCAGACTCCAACACACTAGCTCAGCTCTAGAAAGCTATAGGCTCTGTCAGGGTGCACAAGGCAGAACTCTACCATGGTCTAGAAATGTCCATTTAAATCTACTCGTCGTGCACACGAAACTAGTGTCTATGCACACAGTGTTTAGTTGCAATTGTGTGAGTACATACAGGGCTGACAACAGCTCAGCACACCCCAACATACTCTATTACCGCAGTGAACAACTAGTACAGCCCTTCCTGGTGTGATCCATTTTCTTATAGCAGAGTACACCCCCTGGCCTTGTCAATTCTACCACTAGGCAGGACTAGGCCAGACTTGGGTGCCCTGCACCTGTTCTAGAAATACTCAATAAATGGTCGTGCACACAGAAATGTTGCCCGTGCACACATCGTTTAGTTGCAATGGTGTAAGTACATACAGGTCTGACAACAGCCTAATAGAGCCCAGTATGTCCAGCAAAGCCCCCCAAGGGCATCTTAACCAGATCCATCCCATTATAGTCCAGTAGTACACTCTCTTCTAGTCCATGGACACCTGGTGGGCCCAGGCAAGACTCGAGTGCACCAGGCTGTACCTGTGTACCGTATTAGACTCCATCAGACTCCAACACACTAGCTCAGCTCTAGAAAGCTATAGGCTCTGTCAGGGTGCACAAGGCAGAACTCTACCATGGTCTAGAAATGTCCATTTAAAACTACTTGCCGTGCACACGAAACTATTGTCTATGCACACAGTCTTGCAATTGTGTGAGTACACCTAGTCCAGCCCTTCCTAGTATGTTCCATTCTCTTACAGCATAGTACACCCCCTGGCCTTGTCAATTCTACCACCAGGCAGGACTAGGCCAGACTTGGGTGCCCCAGACCGCAATGCATTATGCCCTAAAAGTCTCAAACATGTTGTTTTCAGATGTAGCAGGCTGTGCCAGGCTCCAACACGCTTTACTGTGCTATAAAAGGCAATTCTATATGGTGGACTAGAAATGCTGAATTGGTTATTGGTTGTGCACACGGAACTACTGTCTGTGCACACAACGTTTAGTAGCATAGTAGCAATGGTGTGGGTACGTACACGGCTGACAACAGCCTAATATAGCCCACTAGAGTCCAGCAAAGCCCCCCGCCAAGGGAATCTTAACCAGATCCATCCCACGATAGTCCAGTAGCTGTAGGAGGCTGTGCCAGGCTCCAACAGGCTCTACTAGGCTGTACAAGGCAAATTTGTATGGTGTTCTAGAAATACTCAATAAATGGTCGTGCACACAGAAATGTTGCCCGTGCACACATCGTTTAGTTGCAATGGTGTAAGTACAGTACATACAGGTCTGATAGAGCCCAGTATGTCCAGTAAAGCCCCTCAAGGGCATCTTAACCAGATCCATCCCACTATCGTCCAGTAGCTGTAGGAGGCTGTGCCAGGCTCCAACAGGCTCTACAAGCTGGACAAGGCAAATCTGTATGGTGTTCTAGAAATACTCAATAAATGGTCGTGCACACAGAAATGTTGCCCGTGCACACATCGTTTAGTTGCAAAGGTGTAAGTACATACAGGTCTGACAACAGCCTAATAGAGCCCAGTATGTCCAGCAAAGCCCCCCAAGGGCATCTTAACCAGATTCATCCCACTATAGTCCAGTAGTACACCCTCCTCCAGTCCGTTCTCACACCTGGTGGGCCCAGGCAAGACTCGGGTGCACCAGGCTGTACCTGTGTACCGTATTAGACTCCATCAGACTCCAACACACGAGCTCAGCTTTAGAAAGCTATACGCTCTGTCAGGGTGCACAAGGCAGAACTCTACCATGGTCTAGAAATCTCCATTTAAAACTACTCGCCGTGCACACAAAACTATTGTCTATGCACACAGTCTTTAGTTGCAATTGTGTGAGTACACCTACTCCAGCCCTTCCTGGTATGTTCCATTCTCTTACAGCATAGTACACCCCCTGCCCTTGTCAATTCCACCACCAGGCAGACTTGGGTGTCCTAGACCGCAATGCATTATGCCCTAAAAGGCTCAAACATGTTGTTTTCAGATGTAGCAGGCTGTTTCAGGCTCCAACAGGCTTTACTATGCTATAAAAGGCAATTCTGTATAGTGGACTAGAAATACTTAATAAAACTATTGGTCGTGCACACGGAACTACTGCCCGTGCACACAATGTTTAGTAGCACTGGTGTGGGTACGTGCACAGATGACAACAGCCTAATAGAGCCCACTAGAGTCCTGCAAAGCCCCCCACCAAGGGAATCTTAACCAGATCTATCCCACTATAGTACAGTGCATTGCGGTCTAGGGCACCTAAGTCTGGCCTAGTCCTGCCTGGTGGTAGAAATGACAAGGCCAGGGATTGTACTATGCTGTAAGAGAATGGAACACACCAGGAAGGGCTGGACTAGGTGTTCACTGTGTTAATAGAGTGTGTTGGGGTGTGCTGGGCTGCTGTCAGCCCTGTATGTATTCACACAATTGGAACTAAACACTGTGTGCATAGACAATAGTTTCGTGTGCACGACGAGCAGTTTTAAATGGACATTTCTAGACCATGATAGAGTTCTGCCTTGTGCACCCTAACAGAGCATATAGCATAGCCTTCTAGAGCTGAGCTAGTGTGTTGGAGTCTGATAGAGTCTAATACGGTACAGCCTGGTGCACCGGAGTCTTGCCTGGTCCCGCCAGGTGTGAGAACAGACTGGAGGAGGGGGTACTACTGGACTATAAAGGGATGGATCTGGTTAAGATGCCTTTGGGGGGGGCTTGCTGGACTATAGTGGGCTCTATTAGTTTGTTGTTTTAGTAGTATGTACTTGCCTTTATGTACGTACTTACACCATTGCAACTAAACGCTGTGTGCACGGGCAGTAGTTCCAAGTGCACGACCAATAGTTTGGTCGTGCAGATTTGCCTTGTACCGCCTAGTAGAGCCTGTTGGAGCCTTGCACAGCCTCCTATAGCAGCTGGACTATAGTGGGACTGGTTAAGATTCTCTTGGTGGGGGGCTTTGCTGGACTCTAGTGGCCTCTATTAGGCTGTTCTTAGCTGTGTACGTACCCACACCATTGCTACTAAACGGTGTGTGCACGGGCAGTAGTTCCGTGTGCACGACCAATAGTTTGGTCATGCAGATTTGTCTTGCACAGCCTAGTAGAGCATGTTGGAGCCTGGCACAGCCTCCTACAGCTACTGGACTATAGTGGGATGGATCTGGTTAAGAATCCCTTGGTGGTGGGATTTGCTGGACTCTAGTGGGCTCAATTAGGCATTGCTACTAAACGTTGTGTGCACGGGCAGCAGTTCTGTGTGCATGGCCAATAGTTTTATTGGGTATTTCTAGTCCAGGATACAGAATTACCTTTTACAACATACTAAAGCCTGTGGGAGCCTGGCACAGCCTGCTACAGCTGAAAACAACCTGTTTGAGTCTTTTAGGGCATAATGCATTGCGGTCTAGGGCACCCAAGCCTGGCCTAGTCCTGCCTGGTGGTAGAATTGACAAGGCCAGGGGGTGTACTATGCTGTAAGAGAATGGATCACACCAAGGAGGACTGGACTAGGTGTTCACTGTGTTAATAGAGTATGTTGGGGTTTGCTGGGCTGTTGTCAGCCCTGTATGTATTCACACAATTGCAACAAAACGCTGTGTGCATAGACAATAGTTTTGTGTGCACGACGAATGGACATTTCTAGACCATGATAGAGTACTGCCATGTGCACCCTGATAGAGCCTATAGCATAGCCTTCTAGAGCTTAACTAGTGTGTTGGAGTCTAATACGGTACAGCCTCGTGCACCCGAGTCTTGCCTGGGCCCGCCAGGTGTAGAACGGATTGGAGGAGGGGGTACTACTGGACTATAGTGGGATGGATCTGGTTAAGATGCCCTTGGGGGGGCTTTGCTGGACTCAGGTAGAATTGACAAGGCCAGGGGGTGTACTATGCTGTAAGAGAAAGCTGGGCTGTTGTCAGCCCTGTATGTATTCACACAATTGCAACTAAACGCTGTGTTTGTGTGCACGACAAATGGACATTTCTATACCATGATTGTGAGTTCAAAAGCCTGAAGCAGTAAGCTTGACTCCAAAAACAGTAATCCAGGTCCACAAAGAATGAAGGTTTCAACTGTTTACTAGCAAAAAAGTCAGGCGTACAAAAACAGAAAAAACAACAAACATTCAAATAAAAGGTGTTCAAAGTAGTCCAAAGTAGTCAAATATTTTCAAGGTTCTTTCATAAGTTACTATTTTGTCTGGTTACTATCCTCTTTCTGTGGTTACTATTTTCTTTCTGTGGGTCAAAAAACTGTTTCTGCTCCCACTCAAGCTTCCAGCACTGAACTGACTAATTAGAGCCTGACATACAGCTGCTGCAAGCCAGCCTCAGTAAGCTGGTTAAGTGGCTACACACTCTTATAGGCTGAACCTCAATTGGCTCATTTACACCCTAGGCAGCACACACAGTGTAAACAAGACACGCCCTTCTATACACACACACACACAGACATTTTCAGTTCCAAATATGGCTCTAACAATGATAGAGTACTGCCCTGTGCACCCTGATAGAGCCTATAGCATAGTCTTCTAGACCTTAACTAGTGTGTTGGAGTCTGATGGAGTCTAATACGGTACAGCCTATTGCACCCGAGTCTTGCCTGGGCCCGCCAGGCGTGACAACGGACTGGAGGAGGGGGTACTACTGGACTATAGTGGGATGGATCTGTTTAAGATTAAATATGTAAAAGATTTGGATTGACCAATTTGATCTGCAAAATAAGCGGATGGGACAATTAGATCTGTAAAAGGTGTGGATTGACCAATTAGATCTGCAAAATATGCAGAAGGGCAAATTAGATCTCCAAAACAAGCGGATGGGCCAATTAGTACCTGTAAAAGGTGTGGATTGACCAATTAGATCTACAAAACATGCAGAAGCGTCAATTAGATCTGTAAATGCTGTGGATTTACCAATTAGATCTCCAAAACATGCGGATGGGCCAATTACATCTGTAAAAGGTGTTGTTTGGCTGTACCAGGAAGTAACTGTGCTATGAATTAGAAATGTGCATGGATAACTATTGCTTGTGGACATGAACTTTGCAAGTGCACACAAGAGATCTGTAAAATGTGTTGTTTGACTGTATCAGGCAGTAACTGTGCTATGAATTAGACATGTGCATGTAAAACTATTGCTTGTGGACACAAACTATGCAAGTGCACACATTGATCTCTGCTGCCCCCCGTTGACAGTCAGCACAGCCGTGTGCACTTACAGGAGTCATACATGACTCGTGTACGTGAAATTTTGTGCACTTGCCATAGTTGCTTGGTGAAATGCACTTGACAAGTTTTTCGCAAGAAATTTGTGCACAAACCCAAGCTCTAATATGGGGAACTCCCTGCCGTGCACGCAAAATACAATTGTTATCCTTATTATTATTATTATTATTATTATTATTATTATTATTATTATTATTATTACCCTTATTATCAGTTCCTACTCCACTGTATTCTTCTGTCTACCAGAGAAGGTTTATGGTAGAACAGCGGCGCCCTGTGGCTGCATGTGCTCATTACACCACCATGCATTACATTACATGACATGTTGGTTAGACCAGTAGGTCCTCAAACCTTCTCATGTTAAAGGACCCCCACATTGACATTGATGAGCCCAGGGACCCCCACATTGACACCGATGAGCCTATAGGTGCTACAAATAAAGGTGACTTATTATCTTATTATTATTAATTATTATTGTTCTTATGGGATTAAAATTGGAGTATTTCTGACTAATCAAGACACCTATGAGGACTTTGCGTGTCTCCTAGGGTAGATACCCTCACAAAAACATGCTGTGGTCCTGGACTCTAAACTGCCTCCCCCTGGCCAGCCGGGGCGCCTGATGGAGGGGACTGGAACTGGTTGGAATAACGTGTTCCTTCCACGCACTACGTCCAACCAGGGAAACTCCCCCCTGTCAGGTGAAAAGAAGGCAGCTTGGACTCCTCATGCATTGAAGGAAGCATGAGGCCAGTCCGTTGCTCTCCCCAGGTTGGTAGAGCCCAGGATCACATTAGGAATCCTCCCCAGGTTGGTGGAGGGTGTGTAGAGCCCAGGATCACATTAGGAATCCTCCCCAGGTTGGTGGAGGGTGTGTAGAGCCCAGGATCACATTAGGAATCCTCTCCAGGTTGGTGGAGGGTGTGTAGAGCCCAGGATCACATTAGGAATCCTCCCCAGGTTGGTGGAGGGTGTGTAGAGCCCAGGATCACATTAGGAATCCTCCCCAGGTTGGTGGAGGGTGTGTAGACCCAAGGATCACATTAGGAATCCTCCCCAGGTTGGTGCAGGGTGTGTAGAGCCCAGGATCACATTAGGAATCCTCCCCAGGTTGGTGCAGGGTGTGTAGAGCCCAGCATCACATTAGGAATCCTCCCCAGGTTGGCGGAGGGTGTGTAGAGCCCAGGATTACATTAGGAATCCTCCCCAGGTTGGTGCAGGGTGTGTAGAGCCCAGGATTACATTAGGAATCCTCCCCAGGTTGGTGGAGGGCGTGTAGAGCCCAGGATCACATTAGGAATCCTCCCCAGGTTGGTGGAGGGTGTGTAGAGCCCATGATCACAACAGGAATTGGCACTGGGTGAAAAAAATGGGTTGCAAAATCGTGGGATAAAACTATATTTAAAAAAGACAAACAGGTTTTTTAATACATCGAATGGATGCAACCTGGGACGTGTCTTCAGTGATGTATCCCAAGCTCATTGGGGTTTCGGGTCTCTCGAACATCATACCCCTCACTCAGGTGACCCAGCCGGGGTTCATGACGCCCCGACTCACGTCCCAGTAGCTACCCCTGATCAGTCCCACAAGGGAAAGGCCAAGGCCGTCCAATCCACCGCCCCTGAAATACTCCGCCAAAACTGGGAGGTTCTGATGCGTGGAGGGACTAGGCTCTGTGGTTTGACACCTGTCCGTGCCTCTCCTACGTCTCACCAGGCCCAATCCTGCTCTCACCAGGAGGCACAGGACCTGTGCGTTGCACCAGACTCCCAGCATCGGAAGTGGAAGAGACTCCATGAGCGGTGGACAAACAGCCCTCCTAAAGGACTAACCAAGGGTTTTTTGGGCGTCTTCCTCACGGACGACACAGGCTGGGGCGCTAACCCATACTGCTAACCCGGGTGCCGTCTACATTCCGGCTGCCACCCGTCTCTCCGGTGGTCACCAAGTCTTTCCCTGGTTGTCACGTAGTCTATTCCTATGAGTCACTATAAACAGTTAACTTCTATTGGCTTTTATTGATGTGATGATGGATATGTCATCATGATTTTTATGGAGTTTTTATTGAAAAATACACAAAAGTTAATAATTCATTTCAATCCCATTTTTTGGCAGGTATTGTTGGGTATGGCTATATAATGACCACGTTGTTGTCTAAAGATGTATTATTCAATTCCCCCTTCCTTTAACAAAACATTTTAAATCCCCTTCAACCCAACCTGAATGGGAAGTCCTTTAGGTGTTTTAGTTATTGAAAAATATCATGAACATTTTACAGGGACAAAGCTTTAGTTCCAGCGACAAAACTTTAGTTTCAGGGACAAAATGTTGGTTTTAGGGGTAAGATTTTAGTTTCAGGTACAACAGTTTGGTTCCAGAAAAAGTTTTAGTTCTCCTTGGAGCTCCTTGAACACACACGCACGCACGCACGCACAAACGTTTGTGCGTGCGTGCGTGTGTGTGTACGCACGCACGCACGCACGCACGCACGCACGCACGCACGCACACACACACACACACACACACACACACACACACACACCCACGAGAGCCATCTAGTAGAAGTGTTGCGACATTGAGGGGTCAGAAACTGGGCGCTCCAGCGCTATTCATGCAGCCCGAACAGGGACAAAATGGAGTTGGAAATGCATTGTTTTCAATGAGGGTGGCGCAAATACGAGCTATGTTAGGGCAACTCTTAGAGTATTTATGTCTATGGGGCAACTGTTTTAAAGTAGCCTATTATAGATTAACGACTAAATACCCTGTAGGCTAGTGTTTATGTTGTGTATGTATGTATCTAAAATAAAGGGGTTTAAGATCATTAAAGCTACGCTGTTGTCTGAGTCCACTGCATTTCTGCTCACTTCAGGTCCAGGACTTGTCCCTATTTATTGTCCCATTCTCAGTAGAAGTCTATGTACAAGAGCCGCCATTGGACTGGCCCCATGGAGTGAACGGAGTTGACGTAACTCTGTCTATACTATGCTCTGCACGTACGTCGGGACGCGGTCGGCGCATGAGTATGACGTAGACTGCGCTGCTCTGATTGGTTCTCGCGTCGCCACAGAGCGCAAACTCCATAGTCCATAGACTTCTATTGAGAATGGAGACAACAGTCCAATGGAGGCTCTCCTACATAGACTTCTATTGAGAATGGAGACAACAAATAGGGACAAGTCGAGATGAGAATTTAGACCAGATTTGCAGATTGGATTCAGGCAACACAGCACAGTTTTAATGATCTTAAATCCATTCATTTTAGATCGTTTTGTATTAACAGTACAACATAAACATTAAAAAAGACTTTACTAGTTGTTGCACATTCATACTTTAAAACAGTTGCACACTTTCCCTAACATAGCTCTTATTTGCGCCGCCCACGTTGAAAACAAATGAACAATGTATTTTCAACTCCAGTTTGTCCCTTTCGGCCTGCACGAACAACAACTCTAGCGCTCAGTTTCTGACCCCTCAATGTCTCAACTCTCCTGGCTTGAACAACGTTGTTGTTGCGCATGCGTTTTGTTGTTGTTTTTCAGCCCATGGCGGCGAGGAACAAAAAAAACTCAGTGCGGTGTCGAATAATGTGTGAAAAACCCAGTAAAATGCGTCAAACTGCGTCTCTAAAGCTGAGGCTGTCCGTTAGTGAACACCTGACGTCGGTGGGAGAGGAGATATTGTGCGTTTTGGAACAACAGCTTAACGGTGATGTTGGTGAAGTTGTCAGAGTGTTTGTGTTGGAGCGCCTCAGCACCGCGGCAGGATTCGTGTGCACTCTGTTCCACAGGGAGACCAAGACACTAGAAACTCTGCTGGAGAGACAAGACAAACTACTGGACGTCCTTTTACAGCCTAGAGTCATATTGGACAGGACAGGTATGGGAAAGGAACACTTCACTTAAACAGGATTATCCAACGGGCAGGTTGAGCTCAGGCCCAGGGACCCCTGAGCCAGGCAGGCCCAGGGACCCCTGAGCTAGGCAGGCCCAGGGACCCCTGAGCTAGGCAGGCCCAGGGACCCCTGAGCTAGACAGGCCCCTTAGGTTGAGTGTCTGTGATCGCTAAAAGGCTCAGACAGTGTTGCCAACTTCCAAAATGCACTAGTGTCACTTCCAAAATGCACTAGAATGCGCTAGATGCTTGCCTGGAAGGGAATATATAAACATACAGATCAAAATGACCATTGATATTGTATATTCTCTAGTTGTGTAGACTTGGGCTAACACACATGATGAATATTTTAACTCTTGAGAGCGTAAAAATGAAAACAAATGGACCCGCAAAGGTCCATTTGGTTTCATTTTTACGCTCTCAAAGAGTTACATCTGGTTAATAAAACTGTCCATCATTTAGCCTGGGGACCACTGGTTGAAAACCCCTATCATGGGAGGAAAAATGGTGAAAAATGAGGGTTTTATCTTTGGTGCCTGTCAATCAATTTCGCCCCAACTCACCAGCCAAAAAACACTAGATTTTCTGCCAGGAGTTTTTCCACTAATTTTGGCGCTAGGGGGGTCTGAAAAAGTGCTACATATAGCAACAAATGCGCCAAGTTGGCAACACTGGGCTCAGGCTCAGAGGTCCGCTTTCTTTTAGCTAGGATAATAGTCAGGCAAATTAAGTCCATTTTTCATGAGAATCGTTCGCTTGATGGTACAAGTGTAACGCCTGAGATTCGAACCCGGGTCTCCCACGTGAAAGTCCAACATCTTAACCACTAGACCAAGAGGACATCCCCTTGGTCCGGGGGCAGATACTAGACTTTGGAGGCCATCACGTCAGAGCCTGTAGCCACCTGCTACACAAGCACCAAATCACACAAGTGCTTTAGAACCTACTCTCTCAGAAAAGTACATTGTCCACTTGAAAAAACAAAATGGCGCCCCCAAAATCCAAGATGTCTGCCCAGAAATGTCTTTTCCTTCATAACTTGAAATGCATTGATTTTATCCCCCATACATGTATTGACGGTTAATATAAAGTTGGACATTACGGACGATTTGATACCAAGTACATGTCTGTATGTACTATGGTTCTTGAGATGGAGCATATATGCACTTTTACAGTCTGGGGAGAGCTAGAAATCTGTAACATTGATTCTTAAGTTAATCAAATTGTGATACACGAGTGAAAATTGGTACATATATTCTTCAAACACAACACTGTATACATGTGCAATAGGGTAATGCTAATATATGTAATAGTGTAATAGGGCATGTCTAGTGTTGTAGGGTAATATGTGTAATAGGCCATTTACACTTATTACACATATTTCACTATTAAACATATTACCCTATTATTACATAGATTGCACATATTAAACTATTACACTATGACACTATTACACATGTCACCCTATTACACTGACTATATTGCATATATTACACTATTACATATATTACACTATGACACATGCTTGATTTTTGCATGTCATGCAGAAATTTTGAAAATAGTGGTGTTTGAAGAGTATATGTACAAATTTTCAGACCTTTATCACAATTTGATTAACTTAAGAATCAATGTTATAGCTCTCTCCAGACTGTAAAAGTGCATATAAGCAGTATCTCACATACCGTAGTACATACAGACATGTATGGTACCAAATTGTCCATAATGTCCAACTTTATATTAACCAACTCAATACATTTATGGGGCATAAAATTGGGGGCCGCCATTTTGTTTTTTTGTTTGGACAATGTACCTTTCTGAGAGAGTAGGTTCCAAAGCATGTGTGTGCCAAATTTGGTGCTTGTACCATCAAGCGAACGATCTGCTGTGCTATAAGAATTGGCCGAGGGAGTCGGCTAGCATATAGCCTTCAAAATAAAAGCTCAACCTCTCGTAATTATTATGGTCTTTTAAATGTTATAGATTCATTTAAAAAGTGCTAGTGCGCCACACTATACATGTAGGAGATTAAAAAGTAAAAAGTAAATCGGTCCCGAAATTATTTTAGGGGGTCCCCAGAAAAGAAAACAAAAAAAAAGTTTAATATATTTTATATATTTTTGCAAATATCGGATATCGGGAGGATATTGAAAATTAAAAACATATATATATCGGATCGGAATAAAAAAAAGTGTTATTGGTGCATCCCTAGTTACCGGTATCACCCGTATCAAAGCATTCGGTGAAAACGGTTGTGAGACTCTGACACCGTGACATGTCTATTGAGGAGGTTAATTTTAGAAAGTTATAGTGAACTATAACTATAGGATCTCTTATCTGAAAAAGTAAGTTAATACTTTGTTACTAAATTGTGAAACTAAGGGCATTACTTTACTTTTTTCATCAAGTTGACTCTTAGTGACATACTCCTGTGGCAATTTAAAGTACATTTTTGTCTGTTTAGGTGTTGTTGGTTCATTTAGTACACTGGCAGTGGTAGTGGTGGTATTTGTGATGGCGGTGGTTGGATCTTTGGCCACAATTTTAATGGCAGCATGGACTGTATCTAGTTGCTTTTTAATTGTTGCATTGGTTTTCTTTGTGGACAATGCTTTCTGTCCTCCACATAATTTATACTTCACCTCAATGTTTTTTCATCCTTGTCTTTTACCCGCAAGAATGTCAAATAAAGTTTATATTTCCATACTGCAAAGTTATGCAAACTCTGTTCGCTTTATAGGGCCAGTCTAATGGCTACTCTTCTACATAGACTTCTATTGAATTGGGACAACCAAAGTTATGGAATGCATTGGAGTTTATGGGCTCATGCGAGTACATGAATGCCACATGTCTTCTTCTAGATGATAAGGGTACTAATAATAATAATAATAATAATAATTATAATAATTATAATAATAATAATAACTTCACCTGTTTTTTTATAGATAGATAGATAGATAGATAGATAGATAGATAGATAGATAGATAGATAGATAGATAGATAGATAGATAGATAGATAGAAACTTTATTTTTGTGTCACTCCACAAACAAATCATTAAAAACACAAAAGAAATACAGTCATTGTTTGTGGACCACTCACAAGGAGTTGTGAGACACTATAAATAAAAACATTAAAGTACGAACTACATCTAATATGACAAATTACGTATACAGAGGACAATTGGGCATTACACAAGTACATAAATAGAAATTCCACAGATTAAACAGTGCTTAGAAAGGATAACCTTCTTTTTAAAATGAGGTGGCAGGCTTTGGCACATTCGAATGTACCATATTTGCCGGACAGAATTATGGACAATTTACTTTGGTAATCTAGATCATAGAAATATTGCACTTGGTGTGACATAAAGGAAAATAAATCAGAGCGAATATCATTATACAGTTCACAGTGCAACAGCACATGGGCCTCAGACTCAACGCAGTTGCTGCTGCATAGGGTACAGAGTCTGCTATCTGCTGGGGTGTTTGTGTATCTGCCCGTTTCTAAGGCTGTTTTTTAAATCTGGAACTCAAAGGTGAGGCCTGAGTCAATAAATACACCAAGGTTTTTTGCTACTGAGGTGACGTTTGTGGCCATGGTGGTGGCTCTGCTAGGCACTGTGTCAGCATAAGACCAGGGGCCTATTTAACGAAAGGTGGATTAGGGGAAAAGCCAGGATTTAACTGATATCCCGGTTTATATCCTGGATTAGCGTTCATTCGGTTTCATGAAAACTGGTTAATCTTGCCGGATTAACTTGACCAGTTAACCTGGATATGTTGCGGCTTGATTTGGTTTCATGAAAGCAATGCCGCATTAGTTCCCATGGAGACTAATGCTATGCACTTAGCCTGCTCCGGACCAGGCTAACAGTCAGGTTAAATCTAATCCTCATGTCTTTGCTGTTTATTAGGCCAATCCAATGACTTTTTACACACGTTATTTCAACACCTGTGGTTGTATATGGACTCAACTTGATTAGATCCACAGGGGTGCACTTCTGTACGGAGGGACCACCACCCGTGCAGTCGTAGATTTTCCTTTTTTATGTCTAAAAATAATAAGTTAGCAGCACAGAAGTGATTTATCCACCTTCACTTACATTTAGGCTAATATTGAGGCTGCAGGCACTTAGCATTCTGTAGTATGTTTTTGTGCTTTATTTTACGTTGCTTTCATGTTTTACCCCTCATGCTTGTTTGTATATCAAAAGTTAATATTAA
Source organism: Benthosema pterotum (assembly GCA_039105355.1). Taxonomy (NCBI): domain Eukaryota; kingdom Metazoa; phylum Chordata; class Actinopteri; order Myctophiformes; family Myctophidae; genus Benthosema; species Benthosema pterotum. Next base: position 51,229,878 of record CM076977.1, on the reverse strand, counting down.
ATACTGAACGTCTACCAAAATGTGATAAATCGATAGATCAGAGGTTGTCATCGAAAGAGAGAGAGAGAGAGAGAGAGAGAGAGAGACAGAGAGAGCGCCCACTTAATGTCAGTTTTCGTGCCGTTGAAATAGGTCTACGTCAGCGGTTATCATTATGAAATATAGTAATGACCGATGCCTCTTAGGTAGACCGCATATTCCGCATATTCCATTGACGGACCATAATAAGGGACGGACCAACCCGGAACCGGAAGTGTGTGTCCGTCAACTAACTTGTCCGTCGGGAAACATGGACCGAAATATGAAATATGACTTTTAGATGAAAATCGCAGGCACTGGCTACCTCAAAAAATATGAAAAAGGGCTGGCACTGGGAGTGTTAATGTCAGCATTTCATGGCGCATAATAGCATATATACCTTATTTACACACTTCTTCGTTCGGGGAGCACAATGCAATCAGTGAACTATTTCAGCTTATAGCCCGATATGTTTTAAACAGTAGCTCACCCTCCCCATTTCGGAGATATGATATTACGAATATGGTCAACTTTTATTTTTTTTGACAACTTATGCATTCAGTCTATTGGCAATAGTAATAATAATGTCCTTTATTAATGATCACCTTCGAGATCATCATCAGCTGCTGCTGCGTTTCTGCTGTGAAAGCCACAGCCATGGAAATATATAAAAAGGCTTTCTTATATATATCTATGGGCTCGGCTCTTGCTGGTCTCGCACATGATTGGTCACGCTCAAGGAATCTACAATCCTCATCAAGGCTTTTCAAGCAGTACGTGCACGAGCCAGCAAGCGAGGCTATATGATCGTGGCTCGTTAAATCCGCACATTTTGAGCCTCGCTTGGCTTTGGTGGAACAGAATGAACCAGGCTCTAAAGACCAGGATATAAAAAGCGTGGTTTTGCCTTAAATCCCCGATTTTCTAATCCACCTTTCGTGAAATACCCCCCTGCCCTACTCTGTCAGACTGTCTCTGATTGGCTTGCTCTGAAATGTTGCCCTGTGTTGGCCAATCAACAACTTTTACTGTGATGTGATTTGCTCATCATGTTAGACGAATCAACATCACAAAGCAACCAGGACAAGAATAAAGTCAGCAATGTAATATAACTGAACAGTAGGATTGTTTATTACATTAGAATGTCAGCACAATAAACGTTTTACTACTGGTCAACCACCAACATTTTATAAGCGTATGTATTGTACCAATATACATTAATATACCACAATCCATTGAAAATAAATATCACTGTTAAATGCTGATTCAAAATAAATAGATTAATTGATTAATTAATTCATTATTTAATTCCCACTGGACAAACATTAATCTGTTGATACTTCTTCCAGCCACTACTCTTCTACTAGATTCAAACCTTTCCTAAACCTAGAGTCTCTTTGTCTTATTTCTCCTAGACTTTCTGCACATCCCTGTGTGTAAAGAAGAGGAGAGGAGCTCCAGTCTGCTCCTAGAGGAACCACAACCTCCACACATTAAAGAGGAACAGGAGGAGCTACTTCAAAGAGCAGAAGAGGCTGGTGGGTCAACGCTGACATTACTAGCAGTGAAAAGTGATGATGAAAATAGAGAGACAGAGCCTGTAGCCGGCACCTCAACTGATCACACAAAAACACAAGCTGACGTAGAGGACTGTAGAACATCACAACCAACTAGTGACGATCAGCTCCTCTCTTCACACTGTTCTGAATCTGACACTGAAGACAGTGATGAGTGGGAGGAGACTAGGGGAGGTCAGTCAGCTTTAAACACACTGAAATCACAAAACACACAAAATGTGGGAGGACAGCGCAAGCTGTCCCAGGACCTGAAACCACCAAAACAAACTGACTCCATGAGGAGTCGCACAGGGAAGAAACCTTTTAGTTGTACAGAGTGTGTCAAAGTGTTCAATCGAAAGGATCATCTAAAAAAACACATGATGATTCACACAGAAAATAAACCTTTTAGTTGTACAGTATGTGGCAAAGTGTTTAATCGAAAGGGGACTCTCAAAAAACACATGATGATTCATAGAGGTGAAAAGCCTTACTTGTGTACAGTATGTGGTAAAGGCTTTACTGAGAGAGGTAGTCTAAAATCACACATGAGGACTCATACAGGTGAAAAGCCCTTCTCTTGTACAGTATGTGATGAAGGCTTTACACACAAAGGTGATCTAAAAAAACACATGAGGACTCATACAGGTGAAAAGCCCTTCTCTTGTACGTTATGTGGTAAAGGCTTTACTCAAATAAGTAATCTAAACTCACACAAGAGGACTCATACAGGTGAAAGGCCCTTCTCTTGTACAGTATGTGGTAAAGGCTTTACTCAAATAAGTAATCTAAAATCACACATGAGGACTCATACAGGTGAAAAGCCCTTCCTTTGTACAGTATGTGGTAAAGGCTTTACTAATGCAGGTAATCTAAAAAAACACATGAGGACTCATACAGGTGAAAAGCCCTTCTCTTGTACAGTATGTGGTGAAGGCTTTACTCAGACATGTCATCTAAAAACACACATGAGGACTCATACAGGTGAAAAGCCCTTCTCTTGTACAGTATGTGGTAAAGGGTTTACTGAGAGAGGTAGTCTAAAAACACACATGAGGATTCATACAGGTGAAAAGCCCTTCTCTTGTACAGTATGTGGTAAAGGATTTATTCACACAAGTAATCTAAAAACACACATGAGGACTCATACAGGTGAAAAGCCCTTCTCTTGTACAGTATGTGGTGAAGGCTTTGCTCAGACATGTAGTCTAAAAGCACACATGAGGACTCATACAGATGGAAAGCCTTTAGTTGAAGACATGATCAGTCAGTCTAATCTAGGATGACAATGAGGCAAAAGCAGAGGAATGAGCTCTTCTCTAAGCCCCACCCTTTGGGGTGGGGTTTGTTCACTGTCCAATGCCAATCCACATACTTTAGCAACTGTTGCTATCCAGGTCAAGCTTTCCTGGTCAAGCTTTCCTCTTCCAACGTGCCAATTGGACAAGGCCGGATTGGGGAGGGGCTTAGTGAAGAGCTAATTATATCACCTGACAATATCAACATGACAGAATAAAACACATAATATGATAATTCCTTGTGATGTATTTTTGTTTCATGGATGGATGTGTATGGACTTTATTATGAATTCAACATGATGTAATTTCATTCATATTTTCTTTTGCATTGTTGGCCCTCCAGCTCATTGGTTACTGGTAGTATAATATGAGCATAAATGTTTGATGTGGATTTCATTAATATGGACATTGAGAAGGAAGGCAGTGTGACTGTCAAAAAGGACAAATTGTAGTATTCCATGGTGTTTATGAATCATTGTGTTTTGTTTGTGTTGTCTACCTGACAGTTTTTTTTTCAAGATGGGTTAAATAAATAATGCTGTAGAAAATGTTAAGATATACAGTGGCTTGTGGAAGTGTTTGGCCCCCTTGAACTTTGTGACCTTTTGCCACATTTCAGGCTTCAAACATAAAGATATAAAACTGGGGGAAAAAAATGTGCGTGCAAAATTATTCAGCCCCCTTAATACTTTGTAGCGCCACCTTTAGCTGCAATTAAAGCTGTAAGTCGCATGGGGTATGTCTCTATCAGTTTTGCACATCGAGAAACTGATATTTTTGCCCATTCCTCCCTTGTTTCTCTCAGAGCCCCCTATCTTTCGTATGTCAAACTGCAGATTACAGAGACTTCCTGACTCCTAAGAAATCTCCTGAGAGTTGGTTGGTGGAATAAAGAATAAAAAACAAAGTGAAATTTCTTCTGATTTGTTTAGCTAATAGAAGACATTTTACTATGAATATATTGTAAATATTATTATTATATTATGCCTTGTGATAATCAGGTCCAGTATTTAGTTCAGTGTCCATGGAATTAAGGAATGGATCAGTTGTGTTCACTTTCATTCTACCATTGGAAATGAATAGACTCCAACATTCTTCGGGTCTCCTATGTTACGCTTCCGTGCGTTGTCCTCTTTTTTTATCATAGATATTCCGAATAAATTCTGTGCATGTAACAGCAGCCATTGGTTCATGAGAGGAAACAGACATGCGCATTACATTCCTATGATAAATAAAGAGGATAGTGCACGGGGGCGTGGCGCAGGCTGGTGCCGGAGGTTTGCACATGCTCAGTGTAAACAGGAACTGCTATGGTGGAATGTTCCAGCAGAGGCGCTAGAGTTACTGAACCTGAACTGAAATAATAAAAAAAATAATATAAAAAGAGAATACTATAATGCTTCCGTCTTTAGTTTAAATATTATGTCAATTTAACTACTGTGTGTAGGAAAAAAGCTGTTTATAACAGACTGAAAGACAAGGGCAAGTAGCCTACATTTACTAAATGGAAATGTTTTGTAGATTTTCCCTGTTTCCCTGTTGTGCTTTAATTACAGACAGTACATGTGTCAACTTTTATTTTTGTGAACTGACAAAGAAACATGGATACTGTTCATTCAAACAGTGGATGGATTATATAAAATGTTTGAAAAGGAAATCGTAACACTGTTTAATTCACAATTACTCTGGATCTCATTGTTTACATCACAAGTTATGGGATTTCTATCTAGCGCCTCTGCTCGAACATTCCGCCATAGCAGTTCCTGTTTACACTGAGCATGTGCAAACCTCCGGCACCAGCCTGCGCCACGCCCCCGTGCACTATCCTCTTTATTTATCATAGGTGTAACTGCCGATTTCCATTTCCCAACCAGGTCTTAGCAGTTACTTCACAGGTAAGTGGGATGGGAGTGATCCTACGCAGTGCATACAGAGAATACAGCAACAGATGGATGTCCAGTCTTTGATCCAGTTTTGAGGGTTATTTATTGAAAATGATGAACAGGTTATCCAACACATACCAGTTATTTCATTGCAGAGTGTGACTGAGAGGTGATATCTGTCTGTCTGCCTGGTGGCCTGCTGTGGCTACTGCTGTACTGGTGTACTGGTAAGAACGGTATGGCTCCAACTCTCCCAGTCCCTGTGTCTACTGACTGAGTGCACCTGTGTGTGTTACCTATGTAGAAGTTTGTTGAGATGTTCACACCCAGTGCTGCACCTCCCTCTATCCCGCCACCATGTGGTCAAAACTTGTAACAAAAATGAGCTGTTCTCTAGTGGATCTCTAATGGCTCCTACACCGGCCCCTAATTGTCTGAAGTGCCACAATTACAGTTATTAATGAACATAACATAAGGAGCCATTTAAATTAACATTTACATGTCTTTGCCCATGTTTTCTTTCCACAATTACAAAACAAAACGAAAGTTTTCCTTTTCAAAACAAAACAAAAGTAGATTCAATCTTTTCTTTTTTTCAACTTCAGTTTCAGTGTCTTTAGTCTCTTATGTTTCTGTCTCTTGGAGCAGACAGATCTTTGTTATAGGTCTCTCCAAAATGTTGCTTTTGGTCTTCAATCGAACTGTGCGCACGAGACCTTTTGCATCAGTAATAATGTCCAGTATTCTCCCCAGTAACCAGGAGCCTCGTGGTGCAGTTGGATCCACCACCAAGACAATGTCACCGGGGGAGAAACTTTCTTTTTCGTTGACCATTTCTGCCGCTCTTGTATCAAAGGTAAGTATTCTTTCGTCCATCTTTTCCAGAAGAGATCCGCCATATATTGTGCTTGCTTCCATCTCCGTTTCATGGACAGATCCTCTTTAACAAAGAGTCCAGGTGGCAATATGGGCTGTGTTTTCAATAAAAGAAGGTGGTTTGGGGTCAGCGCTTCCAGGTCCATCGGATCATCAGAGGACTTGGTGAGAGGTCGATCATTTAAAATTGCTTTAACTTCACACATTAGAGTTTGCAATCCCTCATCATCAAGTACTTGTTGTTTCAGAACAGAACGGAGTACACTTCGCACCATGCGGATCAGTCTTTCCCAAACACCACCGTGATGGGATCCTGTTGGGGGGTTAAAGCTCCACTTTATCCCTTGCTGAAGCATTGCAATTTGAATTTTATCCTGATTCAGGCCTTGCAGTGCTTCCCTCAATTCTCTTTCCGCTCCTATGAAGTTTGTACCGTTATCTGATCTTAAAGATGAAATTTGACCTCTTCGACAGATGAATCGTCGTAGTGCCTGGATGCAGGAGTCTGTGTCAAGAGTATGTGCAACTTCAAGATGTACTGCCCTGCTGGCCATGCAGGTGAAGATTACACCATACCTTTTAATCAGACTCCGTCCTCTCTTGATTTCTATAGGACCAAAGTAATCTACTCCAACATCCGTAAATGGAGGCTTGTCTGGTTGAATTCTCTCCAAAGGTAAATCTGACATCATTTGTTCACCAATTCTGCCTCGTTGTCGTTTGCACACAGTACAGTCAGTTATTATTTTCCTTGCAGCTGAGTTTGCTTTGGTGATCCAATATTTTTTGCGGAGGTGAGATAGCATGTAATTCCTTCCTCCATGTCCAAGTATTTTGTGAGTATGACGTAAAAGCAGTGTGGATATGTGAAGGTCCTTTGAGAGGATGATCGGATGTTTGATCTCTTCTGGCATTGCTAGCCTATTCAGGCGGCCACCTACTCTCAGAAGTCCATTATCCAGCACTGGGTCCAATCTCTACAAATGGCTGTTTCTTTTGACATTGTTATTAGTTTGCAAGACAGATATTTCTCCTGGAAATCTTTGCATTTGACTGAACGAGATTATTGCATTTTCCGCTTTTATTAGATCTTCAGGGGACAAGCACTGCCCACGAAGAGATGCTTTAAACACCTGCATCTCCTCCTCAACCTTCTCCTTTAATTTTACAGGATCATTTTCAGTACTGCCCACAGCAGCTTGAATTTCCTTTCTTCTTTTGGTGAGTTGTGAGAGTGTGTTCTTTAATTTCAGAATCCATGCTACCACAGTCTTTAGTCTCATCCATGATGAAAAGTAGTGGATTAGATAGTTGGTCGGGTTTGGCTGATCTTTGAGAATGGTATTTACTGTTATGTCAGGTTTGATTTCTGGGTCACTGGCAGAGATTGAGGATTCAAAATGCAAGTTAGGCCATTCGTCTTTTGCTCTACAGAGGAAATCTGGTCCTCCAATCCATTTTCTGCAGCTTAAAAAGCGGTCGGCTGTCAGCCCTCTTGATGCTTCATCCGCAGGGTTTTCCTTTGTGCTCACATATTTCCATTGTGACACGTCAGTGGCATCTCTTACAAGAGAAATCCTATTCGCCACAAATGTCTGAAAACGTTTTGTTTCGTTATTTAGGTATTTCAGCACTGTTGTGCTATCAGTCCAGAAAATGGACTTGTCCAGTGGCAGCTGCAACTCCTTACGCACCATTCTGTCGACTCGAACAGCCAGGACTGCTGCTGCCAGCTCCATTCTTGGTATTGTCATTTGTTTTAACGGTGCCACTCTGGATTTTCCTACTATGAATGCTACATGCACTTCCCCGTCACTGTTCTCCAGTCTCAGGTAGGACACCGATCCATACCCAGATAGCAAAAAGAATTGATTCAACGTTGAATTTTGGTTGAATCAATGCAAAATGCATTGATTCAACGTTGAATTTTGGTTGAATCAATGCATGTTGCTATCTGGGTAGCCACTCTCACTGGCGTCTGAAAAATGATGTAACTGTGCGTGTGTTATTTGACCAAAGTTCTTGGGTTTAATGCACCTGTCCACTTTAAACTGCAACATCTGCTTCAGATCCTCCAGCCATCCTGTCCACTGCTGTGAGAAAACATCAGGTATGGCCTCATCCCATCCCAGCTTCCTCCTGCAGAGCTCCTGCATCATCGGCTTGGCCGGCAAAGCGAATGGGGCTAGAAATCCTAGAGGGTCGTATATTGAACCAACCACCGACAAGATGCCACGTCTGGTGTGTGGTCTTTCAGGTACAGTAATTGTGAACTTGAACACATCCGTCTCGACGCACCAGTGCAGTCCTAGAGCTCTTTCTACTGGTAGATTGTCTTTGTCCAAGTCCAGCTCCTTTATTTCTTTGGCTCTGTGCTCTGGTGGAATAGAAGTCAGTACTGCACGGCTGTTGCTGACCCATTTGGACAGAACGAAACCACCCCTTTGGCAGAGAGCATCCAGGTCTTTTACTAATTGTACTGCTTTTCGCTCGGTGGGCATCGATTTTAAAACGTCGTCCACATAAAAATTATTATTTACTGTATTCGTCACCTCAGATGGAAAGTGGGCCTGGTTGTCTGCAGCAGTTTTTCTCAAAGAGAAATTGGCACAACTCGCCGATGACACCGCTCCAAAAAGATGTACTTTCATCCTGTATTCAGCCAGATCTTTCTGCACATCGCCATTAGGCCACCATAGGAACCGCAGGTAATCAATGTGCTCTGCAGACACTTTAACCTGGTGGAACAATGCTTTAATATCTGCCATCAATGCAACTGGTTCCTGTCTAAATCTAGTGAGGACTCCAATAAGTGAGTTGGTCAGATCAAGACCCTGAAGCAGTTGACAGTTAAGTGATGTCCCTTTAAAGGCTGCTCCACAGTCAAAGACCACTCTCAAGGTGCCTTTTTTTGAGTGACGTACACCATGATGTGGGATATACCAGAGCTTTCCATCACATCGATTCAGTTGGTCCACTGGCACCAATTCAGCATAGCCACTGTCAATCATGTCTGTGAGGAAAGATGTGTATTCATTGTGGAACTTTTTATCCTTCTTAAATTTGCGTTTCAGGCTGTGGACGCGTTGCTCTGCAATACAACGGTTATTCGGCATGACAGGATCTTCTTTTTTAAACGGTAAGTTTAGACAGTAATGTCCATCTTTAATCTTAGCCGAGTGATTTACAATATCGAGGAATCTGGCCTCTTCCCTTGATATTTCCTCCGTTTCATCACTGGCCCTCTCACTGAAATCTTGATTGTATTGTTTGATTAGTAGCTTCTCCAGGTTTAGAATAGAAATTCTATTGACAGCAACAGCAGGGCAGCCATTTTCATCCCTGCAGGTGTCACTGTCGTCCCCTCTCAAGGGTCCATAGACGACCCACCCCAATAGGGTCTTTACAGCGTATGGCCCATCTCCTTGGCTATTAACCACCTCCCAGGGTTCCAATAGTTTTGAGGCGTTTGTGCCAATGAGGAGGTCAATTCCTGAGTCTATTTCAGGTAGGTTGATATGGTTTAAATATGGCCAGTGGGACAAGTCCTTTTGTTTGGGGATGTTGTGTTTTGAGACAGGCATAGTTGTGTGAGTAAACACATCAGGCAGCTGAAGAAAGTCGTCTGAGTCCATCCTTGCAATTTCCAAGCCAGTGATGTGATAACTGGCCTCAGGTTTTACCTGGTTCATTGTTCGGAGGAGTATGTTTGTTTTCTGTCCTGTGATTTTTAGCCTTTTCATTAAGTTTTCAGTACAGAATGTAGAGGTGCTGCCATGAACTAAAAATGCATATGTTTGCAAAACTGTGTCACCCTTGTGGCTCTTTACTTGGACTGGTACGATGGAGAAGATGGAGGTCTCATCACCGGCCCCAATATGACCACATGTGTGCGGTGAGATTACAGCCTTGCCTTCGGTAGGTTTCTGTGCCTGTTCAGTTTTCATATGTTGTTCTCTCTCACCAATATGGAGCATGTTAGGATGTTTTTGTTTACAGGTGTCACAGGTCAAACGAGCTTTGCAAAATTTCGATAGGTGCCCTATTTTTAAGCTGCCAAAACAGACTCCCTTTCCCTTTAGGAAATCTATTTTCTCTCTCAAAAAAAAAATCTCAAAATATGGTCATTTTTTTTTTTTGCAGAACAGACATGGACTGTGACAGATGAGTGCGTTTGTTCTCTCCATTTGATTCCACATTTATTATGGGGGTTACTGTTGTTGCGAAGGTGCTTTTTGAACCTGACTTTTCCTTTGTTTTTGCAGTGGCTGAGGATTTGACAGATGAAGTCTGCTTAGGATCTTGGATGTTCCCAAACAGTGGGTCAGACATTCTCATATCATTACTTGTCTTTCAATGAAGTCAACAAGGTGAGAAAACATAGGCCGGTAGCCTCTTTCTTTCAGCTCACATGCTTTGCTCCTCCACATGTCCCTCAGCTTGTATGGCAGTTTTAAAAGAATAGTTCTCATATTAGAAGCCACATTCATCTCCTCCATATAGGACAGATTCTCCATTGCATTACAACAACCTCTGAGGAAGAGAGAGAATGCTTCCAATCCTTTTGCGTCCTCCGATTTAATTGTTGTCCAGGCAAAAGCCTTTTCCATATATGCCGTGGCAATCTTATGCTCATTTCCAAAATGTTCCTTGAGCAAATGTTTTGCTCTGGGGTAGCCCTGAGACGGAGGCAGATGCTGGCAGCTGCGGACAAGGTTTTTTGGATGCCCTCTTGTATATTGCTCCAAGAAGTGTAGACAGTCACCACAATCATCCGTCTTTCTCTCAATTGCACTCTCAAATGACCTTATAAAACCTTCATATTGCAGTGGATCTCCCTCATACACCGGAATGTCCTTTTGTGGTAAGGTGGAGTACAGATTTTGTTTGAACAGTAGAGCTGTGAGGTCATTCTGATTTTGTAACACATTGAAAATATCACCTTGACCAATATTTGTAACAGTGGGTTTAGTAGTAGTATGAAGTTGAACACCCTTTTTCATTTGACCCAGTACATTTTCAGTTTGCATAGTTTCAGTTTGCACATTTCGACTGAGAGGGAATTGCATTGATGAGGTTTGCCTGGGGAGAGAGAATTGTGTTAGGGTTAGAGGTGTTGTATAATGAGCCCTTGCAGATTTTTCATAACCCCTTTCCTTTTGCCTTAAAACCTGTGTTTGCGTGGGAGGCTTTGTTTCCACTTCCAATGACACTTCTCTATTTCGCTGGGTTTGACCAAGCAAATGTGCGTTTTGATTTAATGAAGTTGTTTTCCATTGAGTGACAGCAGCAGCTGCTCCTTTTATATCCGAGTTCATCCGCAATGATATTTTTGAACTTTTCCTTGACCCCATAGTTTCCAGAACCTGGGTCCTTGCATTTGCTGCTGCAAGTTTGGCCTCAATTTCCAGTTTCTCCTTTTGCATTCTAAGTTGCTCTTGCTGTTGTTCAATGTGATGTTTTTTCTCCAGGGCGGCCTTCTCTTCCATCAGAGCAGCCTTTTCCGCCTGTGCAATAATGCGAGCAGATGATGCTGATGAAGACACTTTGGATGTGGTGGATTTGCGCATGGATTTTGATTTTGTGATATTTGATACACTGTCATTGGGTCCAACCTCATCAGACTCGACATGACTCACGTGTTCACTTTCAGCTGGACTGTGTATTGGGGGTGATTCATGTACAACTGTGACCTTTTCAACATCAACAGTACCATTTTCAACAGTAGTGTGCGTTTGACATTCAATTGCATTAGTGGCAGGTATGTATGGCTTATTTTCAATAATGACAGAGGCATCATGTGTGCTTTGGTGTTTCAACTCTGAAAGCCATTGATGAACATCATGCATGAAACCCTCCAAATGAGCAATTTTTGGCAGAAACCACCGATTCTGCCTCTCAATTTCCTCCTCTGGTAATTTCAAAAGCACCAGTGATGCATGATCGGCCCTTGATTCTCCACACAAATCAAGCAGTTCATCTAAATGACCTCTTACAGCCTTTTCATTGTCATCGGACTTCATTAGCTCCTTCATCGTTTCCTTTATTTTTGCAGCCCTTTTGACTGCTGCTCCTCTTGACTTTTGATATTTTTCTATTGCCATTTCCAGGCCTTTAGCTGTATGTACAACAACTCTCTTTTCCTTTTCAGGTTCAGTTTTGCCATCCTGTGGCTCAGTGTCTCCATTGCCACTAGACATTGTTCCTCATTGATTCACAGCCAACCACCAGAACTCACCCAGTAGAGCTTCAGGCGTGTCCAATCACCTGTCAATCAGTGGTGGCAGTGAAATACCTGACAATGTCAGCTACAATACTAGAGATAGGACGAATGACAATCTGGTGCAAACATTTTGAAAAAAAGATGGGTAAATTGTCTTTGTACAGCCCTGCCACTACATGGAATGCCCTGACCACTTCCCTCAGAGATGCAATTCCGTTGTAATATCGTACTGTACATGCAGTATTGCACGAGTGCCTTTCACAATTTGAAAGACAAAAATATATATTTTTGTCTTCCAGACCTAATGTGAAAAGGGTCTTATTTATCTGCACTATGAATTATTGTATAATGGGACTTCATGTAATAGAGACACTGTTACATTAAAATTGTACAGTATATGCAGCCACAATTTCATGAAAGTATGAAACGTAACACTGAGATTGCAATCATGTGGATTTAAATTCTACCAACTAAAACTGTTAAGATGAAATTTCCCTTGAAGGATGTTGGGTCTTATTCATCATCGAATATGATGTTAGAAGAAATTAGCCACTGTGTGAACATGGTGACAACATGCATGCGTTGCGTTTCAGGGGCCGACATCAGGACGGTAAACATGAAAGAGCTGACATCAGGGGTCCTGCATACCAAGTTCTGGGTGGTTGACAAGAAACACTTCTACATCGGTAGTGCTAACATCGACTGGTGGTACACACACACACACACACACACACACACACACACACACACACACACACACACACACACACACACACAACACACACACACACACACACACACTGTTTCCTTTTAAATTTGTCACAGTAAACAACACCTGATCAGTTCAGCAAAGGGTCAGTGGTGACGTATTGTTGGTATCAGCCGGTAACACACCCAGCACACTGTCTGCACTTGCAAAATAGGGACAAAATTATTTAAGCATTCAACCTTTGGCCTTCTCTAATCTGTTAAAAACAGACAAAAACAACCAATTTTCAATGTATCATCCATTTATAGATTTACCTTTGCAGTAGCCAAGCATGTCCCAATCAAACATTTATAGTTTATGGTTGTAAGTTGTCCCAATTATCTGTCAGGCGATTCCCACTTCCTCATTTTCCCTGTTTTCCCGGTTCCTGACCTTTGCTGACTCATCGTTGTGTCAAAGCCAAAGTCCTGAAGAGTAAATGGCTCTCGCCAACAGGAAACATGTTCCATTTATTAAAGGGGCTCCCCTATGAGTTTTTCATGACCTTTTCATGTTTTTTACCAACCCTAGTGTGTTTTTATACTGCAAAAGGTTGTTTCTTAAAGAGTCAGACCTATATTGAGAAAATCTGTGGTTTTCTGTTTGTGTCTGAAAGGAGGCACCGGTGCATGAATGGTCTCCTCAGATTCTTCTGTTTATTGGTTGTCACTAAAATTTTAATTAGTCTATCTTTAACTTTGTCTCCGCTCAAAGACATTTCTGGTACTGCACCCAAAGAGCACACTGAGTCGGTGTTTGAATTCAGGTTGGTGCCTTTAATGGCAATACTATAGAGAATAATTTATGTGGATAAAAATGACAAAAAAAAATCTTTACAAAACTCTATGTATGGTGTCCCTCCTCAATCTCCATTCAACTCACTTGTAAATTTAAGAGTAGTTTGTGTTAGTAAATCAAACATATATGTGACTCGTATAATAGTATAATAAAAAGCAGGTCATTTGTGGGGAAAAGATGTGATATATCAATATTATCAAAACGAATTTCAGCATAATTAGGAATTGCAATATAAATCGATCCAGAACCCTAAATATCAATATTGTATCGTATGGTGAGCTTTGTGAATCGTCCAACCACTAAATCTGAACGTGCTCATTCTTGCGCCCACATTAAGGCACAGAAAATCACAGATTCACAAAAACATCTCCATCCACAGAAGTTGTTAAGTTGCATTGGTGTTGCATTATTGCATTGTTGTATCCAGTGTTGTAATGGTACTTTTAGAAGTGGGGGGGGCGCCTCTGAAAGGGGAATTCCCCCCATTTTATTTTTATTTTTTTCTGAGAGTGTACAAATGGTTTCACTTTTGTACACTTTTGTTAACACTCTCATTAACATGGTGAAACACATTCTGATGATGTCATCAAATGTATTTCACCGTGCTAATGATTTTTTCAGACCCAAAAAATATTTTAGTTGTGAGAGTTTGGGGGACGCCGTCCCCCCGGCCAGCCCCTCCACTACACTACACTCGTCAGTGGCTGTATGCCTGACAATGTCAAGTCAACACACCCACAGCTAACAATACTAATGGTAGGATGAAACAATCGGGTGCCAACATTTTGAAAAGAAGATGGCTAAATTTTCTTTCTACAGCCCTAGCTGCCACTACGTGGAATTGCCTTGACTACTTCCCTCAGAAATGCAATTCCGTTATAAATATTAAGTAACATTTTCTAACACAGCGGTTTAGATTCCAAGGACTCTGGATTTATTCATGGGTCCATTTACAATGACTGAAACATCTTATAGCTTTGACATGTATGAGTAAGGGATAACAACACCCAACGAACCAGTCATTTGTTTTCTAATAACTGATTGAGGGGCAGCCGAGGTCAGTTTGGTAGGAAAAAAAAACACCGGTTCGATGGCTTAATACAGTGGTTTTCAACCTTTTTCATACCAGGGCCCACAATTTATTCATAATTTGAGCCATGGACCACCATTTGATGACATTTTAGCCCCCACAAAAACCGAAAACCCAAAGATTTCTTCTGTTTTTATCTACAATTCCAGGCTGGACTTTGAAAACATAACAGGCAAACATAAAACTCTAGTTGTGTAGATTTGGGCTGGTTCAGATGATGAATATTTTAACTCTTGAGAGCGTAAAAATGAAACCAAATCGACTCACAAGGGTCCATTTGGTTTCATTTTTCCGCTCTCAAAGAGTTAGATCTGGATGACCTGGTTAGCCAACTTTCCATCATTTAGCCTGGGGACCACCTGGAATCCTCTCAGGGACCACTGGTGGTCCCTTGACCAGCGGTTGAAAACCACTGGCTTAATACATTAATAAATGACTAATAATTCACAGAAATAGTACATATCATGGCTGTACATAATAAGGCTATGTTTATTTTTTTACCAATGGAATATATCCTAAAAAGTTAATAATTTAATTGGAGTTCTATTTTACATTCAGTGTTATTTTCCCACAAATGATTATTGGAAAAATCGAGTTGTGCACCAGAATTTAACTGTCTCAAAATGTTTTTTTCCTCCTAGGTGCATAGATGAGGAAGTTGCTGACAACCTGATGGTGGTTGCTGCAGGAGAGTAGCCAGTGATCGGTCAAGCCCTGCGTGATGCCAAGAGTTGCCACCAATCGCTTAGAGGGTAATTCTACCTATTATCAACATTGTCCTCATTGAAAATGGCTCTGAAAGAAAAAACATTAACATGGTGAAACACAACTTGATGATGTCATCAAGTTTCACCATGTTAATGCTTTTTTTCAGACCTCCATTCCTTGGAAAACACACAATGGGGGAACTTTTTTTCTTGCATCTTCGTTCCACATTCCAGTGCTTGGTTACCGAGGTTAGTAACTTGGCATTACACTATAGATACAGGGGCGGATCATCTAGGCATGGGCTTGGAGGGGCAATGCCCCCCTAAATGCCCAGTCTGCCCCACCAAACATGCAAAACAACCCAAGGTATTTCAAATGAAACTGCTTATATTTAAAATTATATGAAACACTACTACTGCTACAACTAAAATTGTTGCACCACTAAACCAACAGCATTTCATCATTCAAGTCAAAACAGAAATCTCTGAGTCAGACCTTTAGCTTTATGCATGCTTCATCCATTTCATCCATTTTCAAGATTTTTTTTTTTTTTTTTTCGGAGATCATACAAATGGAACCAAATGAACCCTAATGCATCCATTTGGTTCCATTTGTAGACTCGGAAAAATAGATCCTAAATCCATTAACATGGTGAAACACAACTTGATGTCATCAAGTTGTGTTTCACCATGTTTTTTTTTTTTCAGACCTCCATTTCTAGGAAACAGAATGACACAGAATGTTTATCATGTCCTTCCAACTCTCTGAGGTATATCAATGACATACTGTAAATTTTGAAAATGGCTAGAATTCCCCTTAAGGCCTTGATCTCATGCTATGTTTTTGATTAGCCACACTTGTATGGGCTGCTACTGTTAGGATAAGACGTACAGTATATACTGTATGTTTTAATGTTAGTTAATCGATATTCCAAAGACCTTTTAATCTCATCACATCAACAGATGAGTACGAGTATAGTTTATTAGATGGCCGGCTTGCTTGCAACTTCCGCAGGCTGGATTTGTGCCAAAACTAATATGGGCTAAATCAAACACTGATCGTGTTTTTTCCCCCCCCCCTTTTGCTTGAATTCCAGCTCGCCCCTAACTGGGTACCAGGACTGCAAGCCTCACCTCATCCACACCTGGGCATCCCGTTGATGGACAACAACCAAAACCATCACAGTGCCACTTCAAGCCTGGCCTGCACTCCACTCCACCCCACCAGCTCCAGCTACCCACGATGCAACAGCACCTCTAGCCCTTCCATGTCCTCGCTCACGCCATCCTGCACTCCAGCCCGCGCCTCTGCGATTCTGCCGTGGTCCGGGGGTGTACAGATAAATCAGGGGTTTTCAACAGGTGGTCCGGTGACCACCATTGGTCCTTGAGAGGGTTCCAGGTGGTCCCCAGGCTAAATGATGGAAACTTGGTTAACCTCTCAAAAGTTAAAATATTCATGCCATGTGAATCAGCCCAAGTCTACACAACTAGAGAAGGCAGGAGATTAATGGTCATTTTGATCTGTATGCTTGACTGTTTTGTTTCCCAAATCCAGCCTGGAATTGTGGACAAAAGCAAAAGAAATCTTTAGTTTTGGGGGCTGTGGGGCTAAAATGTCCTCAAATGGTGGTCCGTGGCTCAAATGCTGAATAATTGGTGGGCCCTGGTGTCAAAAAGGTTGAAAACCCGCTTAAATGGCAGACCAACATGGGTCCTTGAAATTAAACAGGGCTGAGAATCACTGCAGTGTTCTGCTGTTCCCAGAGGCATTAAAGGCCTATTCATAGTCCAGTTTTCCCTGAAGAGGTGACCACTGAAAACTAAAATGTGACATGACACCGTTCTCCACAGGGTGACATCACCTTTCAGTTCTCTCTAGGAGAATTTTGTTGGAGGTGTTGATGCAGTCTCTGTAATGGTGTCTTCTTCTACATTAATTTCACTGTCATGAAACATAAACTCCATAGACCATTTTCCAAAAGGTGAAGCAAAAAAATAAGCTGAAGAAAGTCATCCTGTGTGACACTAGTTTCTTCATTTTTTTTATTGTGTTGTTAACAGGGAACAAATAGACACAAAAAACATCTGTGCTCAAAGCAACAAACAACATAAAATATGTGCCATTACTAAATGAAATATACATCACCACTTGCCCTACACACTTGACTTGGTTTGAGCATAGATATTTAAATAATAGAGACAGCATTAAATGTCCTGGAGGTTTTGATGTTAGTGACAGGAATTAGAAACTGCATTCTTAGGACAGCGGTGTTCATTCTGTAAATAAAGTCTTAATCTGTATGGATTGTTTTCAAGTTCTCCCCCTTTCTCTGACGATTCATTCCATTTGTATACAAAGTTTGACTTGTACTGGTCAATCTAACCCCCGAAAAGGAACCAGAGAATCAACTTGAATAAACTTAAGACTTACAGAACTGTGCCATATGCAGATGTTATACAGTGTCTATTGAAAATGACATTGCAGTTATCACAAGTAACACAGATCAGAGTGGAGTCCAAGTTTTAGTTGGATCAAGTCATATTTTATAACAGTGTGTATTTACAGTTCATGGGGATTTTTATGCAGAAACTTGTTCAACCCAGTGAAACGTTTTTGTGTGTGGTCTCAAAAAAGGTCGCTAGATTAGTCATTTAGTCAATCTGGCTTCTTGGTGTAAAGGGATATTCCACAAACAACCTTTGGTCATTTTATGGTCTAGCTAGCCTACTCAGTCTCATGTGAACACCCCACAGTTTATATGTTACTCCATTCACTATTTAGATATTTGATGTTCATTTTAGCTGCCCGCCTCCTTCCTATACAAACCCACTATAACCTAAAACTTCATTTGAACAATGACAGATTATTTGAAAACAACCCATTTTTCTGGTATCTGATATTGTCCTCCTAATACGTGAGAGGGCCGTGGAATTTAATTTACAGTTTTCATTTATTTTTAAAATATTGTTTTGTAAAATGTAGCCCACTCATGCCCACCCAAATGAATAAAACAATATTTTGTAACAATATATATATCCCTTTAAAGGGGAATTCCATGCATTTTCAAAATGTTCCTGAGAGGATGCAAATGTGAACCAAATGGACCCTAGCGGGTCCATTTGGTTCCATTTGTACGCTCTCAGAAACAAGAGGCATCTAAAGAAATCCATTAACATGGTGAAATACATCTTGATGTCATCAAGATGTGTTTCACCAAAACTTTTTTTTTTATCATGTCCACCCACCACCTCTAGGGCATACTAATGACATATTAGAATGTTGAAAATGGGTGGACTTTCCCTTTAATATAATGTAACCACCATAATGATGTTATGGTTACATTACACATTGGCCTCTACTATACGTTTCATGCAATTACACCAGTTTACTGAGCTGAGATATTAACAACAATAAAACGCCATATGACATTTTTGGTAACGTTTTAGTTAATTTACATTTTCATCATTTCCCCTAACTAAACTGCAAAAAAAAGCAGAAATAAAAATAACAAGTATTTCAAATTGACAAATACACCGACCAATCACCGGCCAGCAACAGCCCACAGTCAAACCAATCAGAGACGCGCCTGGGTTACAGACGACCAATCAGGGCCCTCTCAGCTCTGGCAGATACACCGACCAATCAACGGCCAGCAAGTGCCTACAGGCAAACCAATCAGAGACGCGCCTGGCGCTGGGTTACAGCCGACCAATCAGGGCCCTAGCTCGTCACGTGGCTGCTGCCAGGTCAAAATGTTTGAATCTTTCAGATTGTAAAAATCTTTCAGATTGCTCTGAGACTCCTAGAGAAGCAGACGCAGTCACCACACCCTCCGCTTACCAGCGACTTGTTCCATCAGCAGTTTACCAGCTACTTCTTCCAGCAGTTCACCAGCGGATCACCTGTTCAGCAGATCCAGCATTAGAGCCTGAAGGACCGGGCAGACAGCGAGGATACATCGATCGACAACCGACGAGAGGAACCAGGAGGATCCAGCCGTTAACTTGCAGCAGACACAGCTCTGCAACCAACCTTTTCCTCTTCGATCGACGGTGAGTTAAGCTTTTGATTTTCTCGTTACTGTGGCTGCCTGTCGTGGTTGTGGTGTTTAGTGTTTCTAACGGCTGATTGTTGTATTTCTATATAACGTCTGCTAGTAGTGTCGTTTACTGTGCTTCTTGTGTTTAAAAACGTCTGTTTGTTGTGTTTCTAACGTCTGCTAGTTGTGTCGTTTACTGTGCTTCTTAGTTGTGTTTAAAAACGTCTGTTTGTTTGTGTTTCTAACGTCTGCTAGTTGTGTCGTTTACTATGCTTCTTAGTTGTGTTTAAAACGTCTGTGTGTTGTGTTTCTAACGTCGTTTTGCAACGTCTGTTTGGTATGGTGTATATAACTTCTGTTACTTTTGCGATTTGAACATCTAGTTCAGTGGTTTTCAACCTTTTTCATATCAGGACCCACTATTGTGCATTTTAGCCAGTTGAGGTTCTGTTTCATTCAGTAAACAATAGTGAATATTTGCCTCTCGCTCGCGCAGGTCGAGTCTTAATATAAACAAGTCACGTGACTATCCATCTGATCCTGGCTTGGCCACAACATATTTTCTGCACCAGCAGGTTTCCTCTCTGATTGCGTTTATGCTGGGTTTAAATTTAGTAGATCTACAAGGTAACAACTTGCAGCATCACTAATATTTGCTTTCTTTCTGTCTTCTTTCACAGGTGTACCACCTTGCCTGCAGCTCTCTCCATCTCTCCCCACCAGCTCTCTCCATCTCTCCCCACCAGCTCTCTCCATCTCTCCCCACCAGCTCTCTCCATCTCTCCCCACCAGCTCTCTCCATCTCTCCCCACCAGCTCTCTCCATCTCTCCCACCACTCTCTCCATCTCTCCCACCAGCTCTCTCCATCTCTCCCCACCAGCTCTCTCCATCTCTCC
The DNA here is from genome assembly GCA_039105355.1 of Benthosema pterotum. Taxonomy (NCBI): domain Eukaryota; kingdom Metazoa; phylum Chordata; class Actinopteri; order Myctophiformes; family Myctophidae; genus Benthosema; species Benthosema pterotum. The sequence goes on along the minus strand of CM076977.1, from coordinate 51,209,741 downwards.
CCACCAGCTCTCTCCATCTCTCCCACCAGCTCTCTCCATCTCTCCCCACCAGCTCTCTCCATCTCTCCCCACCAGCTCTCTCCATCTCTCCCCACCAGCTCTCTCCATCTCTCCCCACCAGCTCTCTCCATCTCTCCCCACCAGCTCTCTCCATCTCTCCCCCCCCCCCCCTCTCCCCACCAGCTCTCTCCACCTCTCCCCACCACTCTCTCCATCTCTCCACCTCCCCCCTCTCTTTCACCCCCCCCTCCTCCCCCTCTCTCTACCACCTCCCCCTCCTCCCCTCTCTCCCCCTCTCTCTACCACCTCCCCCTCCTCCCCTCTCTCCCCCTCTCTCTAGCCCTCCTCTCCTCCCCTCTCTCTCCTCTCCTCCCCTCTCTCTCCTCTCTCTACTCCCTCCTCTCCTCCCCTCTCTCTCCTCTCTCTACCCCTCCTCTCCTCCCCTCTCTCTCCTCTCTCTACCCCCTCCCTCCTCCCCTCTCCCTCTCTCTACCCCTCCTCTCCTCCCCTCTCTCTCCTCTCTCTACCCCTCCTCTCCTCCCCTCTCTCTCCTCTCTCTACCCCTCCTCTCCTCCCCTCTCTCCTCTCTCTACCCCTCCTCTCCTCCCCTCTCTCTCCTCTCTCTACCCCTCCTCTCCTCCCCTCTCTCTCCTCTCTCTACCCCCTCCTCTCCTCCCCTCTCTCTCCTCTCTCTACTCCCTCCTCTCCTCCCCTCTCTCTCCTCTCTCTACCCCCTCCTCTCCTCCCCTCTCTCTCCTCTCTCTACCCCCTCCTCTCCTCCCCTCTCTCTCCCCCTCTCTCCCCCCTCCTCTCCTCCCCTCTCTCTACCACCTCTCCCTCCTCCCCTCTCTCTCTCCACAGCAGACACCATGGAGCAGTACCAGTGGACGTTGCTGGTCCACCAGCCGTCCAGCTCTGGACGTCGTGCAGGTAAGTTTGCGGCTCGTTCCAGAAGGCAGGTAAGCCAGGTCGTCCGCGTGGACAACCTCAGGAACTGCCGCCTCAGCGAAGACGACCTGGCGGCCATCGCGGCGTGCGTCCCGGAGCTGTACGGGCGCGTGCACCAGGTTAGTGACCTTTCCTCTTTCTCCCTGGTCGACAAGGAGCTCCGCAGGCGTCCGAAGCGGGTCACACCCAGACCTCACATGGGCAGGCCCTGTGAGTGTGTCTTTGACCGACACACCAGGCAGTGGAGGCCGGTGCACTACCAACGCTTGGACCAGCGTACTGGGAGGATGGAGCCAGTCTTCAGACCCGAGTACAGCCACTGTGTCTGCGTTCGGTACGACATCCCCACCAAGAGGTGCGTGCGGGTGCGTCCTCCCATGCCGGCGGCGGCGGTGGTGGCCACCCGAAGCACCGCGCTCTTCCAGGAGTTCTCCAGGCGGCTGGTGACTCCGACGCACCCTGAAACTCTGACACCACCGACCTCCCAGTGGAGCGACCGTCGAGGCAACCAGTTTGACCTGGTGGAGGTGAACGGCCAGCGGCTGTCTAGGGTCACCTCGGCGGTCTCCACCACGTGGGAGCTGGGCGGACGGGTCGTCCCGCGCCAGTGGAGGGTGTCGGTGTACCGGCCAGACGGACAGATGCAGCTGTCCGTCTTCTGCAGCTTCCCCGGAGAGGCGGTACGGAGGCGTCTCTTCTTGAGCGACGAGGCGGAGGCGCCTACTAGTCTTGAGACGCGGGACGCCTTCATCCACTCCTCCGAGGGGAGCATCGAGCGAGGCCCTGCTCGAAGCCAGACCAGCCTAAGACTGTGAACCTTGGGTGGGAAAAATTGGGTTACAAAATCATGGGATACAATTTTTTATTGGCACTGGGTGAAAAAATGGGTTACAAATTCATGGGATACATTTTTTTTTAATTGGCACTGGGTGAAAAATGGGTTCCAAAATCACGGGGCTGAAAAATGTGAACTGGGTGTAAAGGTAAGTATCTTAGATAGCATTTTTATGTAGACTTAGATAGCGTTCGTAAACTTGTAGCATTTGATGTAAACATAGCACTTGTATACACGGTTTAAGCAGCCTATATACTGTAGATTCTTTACTGTTTTGTTCGTCACTTATGTATGTTTTACATGAACTCGTATATGATATAGTCCGTGCTCCGTGGATGTGCAACTGGTACAGGTAGGTTTAACTTTTAACATCATTTAATTATGGTCACATTAGACAGCACTTCCAAGGCCGATGCAGGTCTAAGACTGTGATCATCTGGATGTTCAGGTAAAGTTGAGACGGGTGATCTCTGATGTTCAACTGGTACAGGTAGGTTAATCTTTTTGTACAGTTATCCCCCCCACCCCCTCCTCTCCTCTCCTCCCCTCTCTCCTCTCTCTACCCCCTCCTCTCCTCCCCTCTCTCTCCCCCTCTCTCCCCCTCCTCCCCTCTCTCTCCAGTGTGTTCACAGGTTTCTACAGACTGAGTCTAGATGCCTTGGATTGTACGGTGGTGAGTACAAGCTAGGGCTGCAACTAACCATTATGTTCAGAATTGATTATTCAGGCCATTATTTAAGTGATGAATCAGTTAATCGGATTATGGTACTGCTGTACTTAAGTTTAAAATGTATTTATTTATTTATTTATTTTACACATGTTCCAACGACATAGTTAATTAGTTAATATTGTTAATATTATTCTTGATAATGTAATCATTGCTATGTGCCATATTTATTTTTTGTAAGCGGTGTGGTCGCACGTTAAGCGATCAGTGTCAACTAATATAACAAGTGTTTTTCTTTACAGGTTTCTACGGATGTCTGGTGGATAGCTTGGAGCGCCATTCAGACCCGTGACAACTAATATAACAAGTGTTTTTCTTTACAGGTTTCTACGGATGTCTGGTGGATAGCTTGGAGCGCCATTCAGACCCGTGACAACTAATATAACAAGTGTTTTTCTTTACAGGTTTCTACGGATGTCTGGTGGATAGCATGGAGCGCCATTCAACCCTGTGTCAACTAAAACTAACAAGTGTTTTTCTTTGCAGGTTTCTACCGAGTGTGTGATTTCCCCACCCATACTAACAATTACAGTTTGTTCAGTTTGCAGGTTTCTACCGATGTCCGGCGGGCTAAAGGCCTATTCAGAGTTTGATTTTCGGTGATCACCACGACCACCATGACCACCGTTGCCTACCATATGATGTCATACCACGGCACCGCAAACACCGCTCTTTCCACCCTCTCTGATTTTTGAGCTAAACCAATCACATTGGCTGGGAACCACCAGGCAATGTTGATTGGCCCTGAAGTTTGGAGCAGGATTCTTTTTGACAGCTCGAGACGTAAAATAAAAGAAACCCACAATAGCGCGAGAAGAAAGAAGGAATTATTGAGAGACAATGACATAAATAGACTAGATCAACTCTATGGAGTTTCATGCGTAACACTTGCGCGTTATACACAAATAGGTAGCCTACTTGTGCGTGAGCGGAGCAGGCGAATCAGAAATGAACACATTATGTCATCAATCACGTCACCAATCGGAATACCCTGAGGGACAACCAACCGTGCACCGTACACCACCGTGCAAAAAACGCTTAACTTAACGCAAGTAAAAAGGAAAGATACATAAAAGCACTAGAAAGCATTATAATTGAGGCAGGTACGCAGTAGAGAGAGAAAAGGGGGAGGGGAACATAAACAATAATGGACATGAGGAGGGAAAGAGGACGGGCGAGGTGGTGGTGGTGGTCTATGAATAGTGGTGGTTGCGGTGGTCTGAGCAGTCGTTGCGGTGATCACCATAAATCTAAACTCTGAATGAGCCTTAACCCCCCCCCCCCACCACCACCACCTACCCAAAGTGGGTGGTGTGTGGGGGGGGTGGGGGTCACCTCCCATGGGCTGCCACCTTGGCGTGGTGGAGGTGCTTACGATCCTTGTGATCAAACTAAGGGCAGCCCCTAAGATAAAACAAGCCTTTTACAGAAATCAGTCTGCACAAGGTACCAGAAGACTCTCATGGGACCTCCTAGAACAATGAAACGAAGAAAGAACTAGATCTCTGCTTCTTACCAAGGCGACACACAGGTATCTGATCATCATATTCTAGGTTTTGATACAGATTTGCATAAATCATTGCTATTGAACACCCTTTTTGTCTCTGTTTTGAAAATATTGAACCAGTGGAAAGTAGAATTATTACCGGTACTGAAAAACTAAAATCCATTTTGGCCACAGAGGTCCACTATTTATTCTGCATTTTAGCCACGGATCACCATTGGGTTACCAAATTATGGGATAATAATTTGTATTGGCACTGGGTGAAAAAATGGGTTAGATTTTTTTGTTAATTTCTTTATGTAAGTCTGCTAAATCTAAGTCCAAATCTTGTTCTATCATTTTTGGTTAACATTTGGGGTGTTTAATGTAGCAGTGATTTTCAACCATTTTCATACATGTTCATTCATGTTAAATTCCTTGTTAATTCCTTGATGTAAGTCTGCTAAATGTCTAAATTGTTAAAGAGTTGAGGTGGTCGATTTCTGTGGATGTGCAACTGTTACAGGTAGGTTTAACTTTTAACATTAATTAATGACGGTCACATTAGAAAGTAGTGTACACTTCCAAGGCTGATGCAGGTCTAAGACTGATCATCAAGGTAAAGTAGAGACGGATGATCTCTGTTGATGTTCAACTGGTACTCCCCCCACCCCCCAAAAAAACAACAAAATGTGTTTCAGTTTGCTTGTCTTAATAATCTTTTCTTCAGTGTGTTCACAGGTTTTAGCGACGGAGTTCATCACTGCTGCTGCTCAGTGTCATCTTCACTATTCAGTTGGCCTTGCGTCTGGCAGGCTAAAAACAATGAAACAACAAAAACTAAAGTGTTTTTCTTTGCAGGTTTCTACTGATGTCTGGTGGATAGCTTGGAGGTCCACAATTGCATAATGTTACAGTTTTTGATGCAGGAGCTGAAACGTGGATGGCTGTCCATAAGATGTGCACAGCTGGATGGAGGGAGAACAGAAATACAGGTGTTTCCATCGCCCCATTCTTTATTTTTCACCCTTCATTTCTCAAGTTTGGGACTTTTACTCAAGCGAGTTAATCTGTCTAACCCTTAATTTGGGACACCATAGTACAGCAGAATGCAAGGTCTACATTTACACAATTGGTATTGCTGAATTCACTAAGAACAACACCTTTTCTTTTTAATAAGCAGACATTAAAGCAACCATTTGTCACAGCACATGTGACCTGTAAGCCTTCTTTTCCTCGTCAGTAGTGTGAAGCTAACTTCCTTCTGTAAAGACTCACATCTACTTGTAAGTGCGACTTAGCAAGGACTTTACAAATCTATGATTTGTTCAATTTCAGGTGCACCCCGCACCAAACAGGCGTCGGAGTCTTATCGAACATGCCATGAAGGTGACAGATGACCAAACGGTAAAATACCAAGTGCTGATGTCATTGCTGGAGTGCAAAGCCATGCCGCCAACATTGCTCCAACACCGAAGCCCCCAAAGGAGGAGGTAATTCTTGCCCACAGGTTAGACGCAATTAGACTCTTGAGGCTTGCTTTCAGAATATGATGGACAATGTTTTGACCCCCAGTACATTCAAGGGTCTTTTATGGACTTCAGGGAACTGAACATTTTGCATGGCAAGTTGCAATACATTCCCTTCCTCAATTCTTTGTTGGGATGTTTAGACATGTTAGGTCTGTGAGTCTGTTTGCTGCAATTGTGGAACATGGTCATTAGTTTGAATAAGCGTGTAATCGATAATCATATCGTGATACGTGATATATCTATGGTGAGATTTGCAGTATCCACCACATGTTGCACCTGAGATCTTTTTACTATTTTGGGTATCATGTCTTATGACTTAAGTCAAAACTTTGAAGTGTGGTAAAGCTGGTCGGCCAATCAAAACAGCCAAACAGCTTTGTCACACCCACCAAGTTTTGACTCAAGTCATAAGACCTGATACCTAAGACAATGAAAATAGGCCCCGAAGTTTTAAATGAGAACTGGGTGCACAGAATGGCAATACTATGAAGTAACTGAGCTAGGGACTGATTTCAGTCTTAAGATATAGTTGTGATTTATTGAGATCAGAGCATATTTGAAAATATATACGTAAATACATAAATACTGTTTCAGTCTTGAGAATCTCTTTGGCTTTTAGCTCTGTGTACGATGCTCAGTTGCTCACTAGTCACTTGTAAGCTTCGCACACGATTGTGAAATGTTATTGACCAACCAACCAAACACATGAATAAATACATAAATAAGGTGTCAGCATCAGGCTGAAACGATAGTTGTCCATGTTAATGCATAGGCCATATAGGTTATATGCCACATTATTTCCAGAACTAAATCCATTCCTCATGAGCGCAGACAGACAAAAGTGGGAGGATATATGATAGTTAATCTTAATAATTAATAATTGAGATAGTTAATCTTAATAATTAATCTTATAACAAATTCCCCCTCGACCATTAATCAATATAGGGCTGATGAATGTATATGATTGATATATGCCTAGCTTTTTTATTAATATGTCATTTTTTAGAAAAGGCTTTTATATTATAATTGTCAAACAGCAGAGGTTGAACTTAAATAAATACATTGCATTAGGCCATTGCATTAGGCCCCATGATTTTTCAAATTAAAAAAGGGTAATTTTTTGTGCTCCATTTGTGCTGAATTGTGTCGTAAATTTCAGAATTTGTGCTGCTACCATTCTGGAGATAATTGAATTTATATGTCCTGAGCTTTGCCAATCTTGCATCCCGCACTTTGTGCCGCTGAATGAATATTTATATTTGCACCTGTACCTGGCAGGGTGCAGGATCATAACCAACTCTGACACCACTCTGATGTTGTCCACTAGAGAGTGGTTGGTAATGTTTATGAGCCTATGAGGACATCTACTGGTCAAATCTGGTACAAACTGGTACAAAAACTTCCTTAAAGTTTTATGCATGGTGATCGTGATGAAGCATCTTTGAAATATTGCTCAGCCAGGCTGTGCAAATATTTCAAAGACACAGTGTAATGTAATTTGCCTACAAACAGAGCATTTACTACATGTATGAAGTAAATTGGGTAGCCTGTTGAGGAATGCAAAGGCTTACCATTTTGTCTACACTGTGAAACACCAGGCAGTGTGTTGCACTGCCCTGAGCTGTATCCAGACATCCCTGTAGATCAGGGTGCCCAACCTTTTTTGACCCAAGATCTACTTTTCAGCAGCCAACCCCTCCAGGATCTACCAGTCCAATTCAAACCACACGCATCGTTGCCAGCCTGCAGTAACTTCACAACAACACAACTCTACTTTGTTTTGCCACTTTCTTTATGTCCATATACAGTAAGCATAAAGTACAACAGACTTGTCGTAAATAGGCCTACAACAGTACAACAAACTTGAACAAACACTGCCATTGCAAATGCAATCATAATGAGAACAGTCCAGAATAGTCCATCATAAGTTGCAGAACAGTCCATTACATGTTGCAGAACAATACTGTTGGCATAATTCACAGACAGCAGACGACAATCCTCCAAATGAGCCGCTTTGTGTACACACACACACACACACACACACACACACACACACACACACGAAAATCGCTCTTTTTTTTCTTTTCCACCCCATTTTTTTCTTTCCCTCCCACATCTCCTGAGATCTACTCCTGATCAGGCCAAGATCTACCAGTAGATCCCGATCTACTGGTTGGGCTCCCCTGCTGTAGATAGTATATTTCACCATAGTGTGACTGCAATGGATCAAACTGGTGATTAGTTTCCTAGAGAAGTGTAGATACTGCAACAGTTACACCATACGTGACAGTGGTTTAATTTGTCTGCACACTTTATATTTATGTTGTAAATTGGGTTAAGAATTGGCTCGGTCTCCTGAGCTCCTTAGTGAGGAATACAATGTCATACCTTTTGGTGCACGTTGTGGGACACCAGCAGGGGCGGTTACAACATTTCCCAATTGGGGGGGCAAGAGAAAATGATATGGGGGCGGCTTCATCGCCCGTGGCGCGGGTGATGAAGAGCTACTTCGTTAAATCAGATCAGAGCTACTTCGTTAAAATTTGGAATGCCACATTGTGGAATTATATTGGCTATGATGATTAATGGCATGCACGTAAAGCTAAAGTAAGCTAACTAACCTGTCACAAGTGTCAGCCTAGAGATGAGTCATAAACGTCCTATCCATAGTAGGTCCGTTTTCGGTGAAGACTAGTACTCACTCAAACCAATGTTAGGATTCAACATTTTCCACCACTATTCTAAATGGCAATCTACAAGTACATTTGGGATGCATTTTACATTAAAATATTAACCTTTCTAAAAGTTTAATATGAGAGGTCCATAATAAAATGAAATGTAAAATGCTGGTATAAGCCTACACAACATAAGTTGTGTAGATTTACAGGTTTCCTAATTCAGTACTGCTGTTAAATAGGCCTACACTACTGTTGGCAGAGTGACAATGGGTAGGCTGTTCAAAATGATCACATGAGGAAAAAATGGACTGGGTAGCACGCACATCTCAAAAAATGTTGACAGGTGCTGGACAATATATGTACATATAGAAAGAAGAAAGATGTCCGCACACTGTTCTTGAGCTCCATTAACTTTATTCTGTTTAGGTTTCAACGTTTCGACCCCATTCGGGTCTTCTTCAGGAATCGTTGAAACCTAAACAGAATAAAGTTAATGGAGCTCAAGAACAGTGTGCGGACATCTTCTTTCTCCAAAATGATCACATCGCCATATTTCCAAAAGTCTGAACTTAATGACATGACAAATGAAATGGACAACATGGTACGGTATTAATATGAACAACATTTAATTAAAACACTAGTACATGTCAAACTAGGCAGCCATCAATGTGTCACTCTAGGTGTGGGTGATATGGTGACAAATGTCACTTGTGATTAAGATTTCATACCATAAAAGGCATCAATCATGACATGACATGGCATTTTTTTCTGAGCTCTAGCTGGGTGCATGAAAAACAAACCACAAGCTGTAAAATGCAGCCAGACGTCCCCCAGCTTACAACGTGAACACGGATGATCCCTCCCTGTGTGGTCCTGGATGTCGCATGAAGTTGTTGATCATCCGATTTTGACAGGCGAGTCACTCACAATGTCAACTGATTAAATGTGAACATTATGAATTATACACTCCCCTCCCATAGGCCTAATGCAATGTATTTAAGTTCGACCTAAGCTATTTGGCAATTATAATATAAAAGTATTTTCTAATGAACAATTGCTCACTCATCTTTGCAAATAAAAAAAAATGAAATAATGTTTTTAAAAAGCTAGGCATATATCGATCATATACCGGTATATTAATCAGCACTATCGAGGGGAAGTCTGTTTTTAGATTAATTATACTATAACCATCATATAACATTCCACTGTGTCTGTGCTCATGAATGGCTTTAGTTCTGGAAACAATGTGGCATAACCATTAACATGGACAATTTTATTTATTTATTTGTTTCTTTGTTTTTTATGATTGTTTGTTTGGTTAAAACAAACAAACATGGTTTCACACTCACGTGCGAAGTTTATAAGTAAGGATATGGCTGGCGGCACTAGTCCCTGTTCAAGGTCTTAACACAAACATGAGATGCCCTTGACCATGAATGATTATCCAATGGCCACGTTAGGCCAGGCCCAGGGGCCCCTGAGTCAGTAAAATAACCCCAAATGTCCTAAACCATCATGAGACAATAAATTACTGCAAGGGCTCCATTTTCGTTACATGCTAAACCCCTTTTCCCAAACCCTTTATTCCTTTTTTTTGTGCCAATCTATTAACACGTTGTGAGCTTGGGTAGACTGGCCACTTGAACTATTGAAAAATGTTTTTTTTAATAGTTTAAAAAGGCAAAGAAGTTAAGGGATAAGGGGTTTAGCGGTGATGAAAATCTAGGCCCAAGTGTCTAAACAGTTTGTTTTATTTGACCTACTTATTTTGGCTGCAATATTTTTAAGCAATATTGCTGTAAATCCTGTTAAAATGGAGACCAATATGTCATAATTGATATGCATGTGTGTGACACTATGGACTTGGGTCCATTGTGCTCTAAACTATTATTTATCTGGGACCCCCCTAGCCTGGCCTAACCTGAAACGATTTTGTTGTAGTGCGTGTTTTGTTCCACGCACGCACGTACTGACATACAACAACAGTCATACAACAGTGTAGTATAATTAGATAAGATAACTCATAATTACGGCTGGTGACAAACTTGTTTATCTTCACCTTACTAAATAATTTTGATGTTGACTGAACAGCTATATAAAAAATATATCCAATTTAAACAAAAAAAGATCCAATTACCAGCATTAGTTTTAGCCATGCAAAAGCCACATGAAAAGGTTTGATATATTTCAGGCTCAGTAAATTGTTTTCAAGGATTTTTTCCCTAATGACACCTGTTCAGTTGTTTGAGGCTCTACTTGCCAATACAGAGGGGGGATTAGATAGCATGTATGCCATGCAACATCCAGTCTAATGATAAGGATATAATACTGATGCCCTGCCCATGTCAGTCCTAAAGTAATTAGGATGTTATGCCCTGTGAACGCTTTCTTTTTCTCATGTGAAATGTGTTTCACTCAGCCACCATGCCAGTTTACATAACATGGGGAACTACTAACTCACCCATTGGGAGCATTTAGCTACAGTATGGCAATGATTAAGTAAAGTTAAATAAACAAATGGTTAAATGTATTTACCGTACTTTACTGCTCCAGTGCATTGCATGAGTTAAATCATAAACAAAAAAGAAAGAAATTGAAGCACATCACACTCTTTGTGTTTGTGTGTTTATTTTTTTTTTATAACCCGACAATGCCATTGTCATACAGAAAGAAAACCACAGGACACCTCTCTTTCTCTTTTCCTGAGTCATCTAGTGGAAGTAGAAAAAAATAGCCTGATCACACATTGATGCATACTCTCAATCATGTCATCATTGAAAACAGAAAACTCTCTCAGTCAGACGTTTAGCTTTATGCATGCTGCGTGTCTGTTGCAACCTCAACAACAACTGATGCTATTATTGATGCTTGATCGTCTAATAAAAGTCCTGTAACCGAAAATTGTATGGGTGTGGCTTCATCGCCCCCATACCATTTTCTCTTGCCCCTCCAACATGTTCTCTTGCCTCCCCAAATGGGACATGTTACATCCGCCCCTGGTACATACTCTCTGGCTAGGCTAGGGGATTGAATGACAATGAAGGTTCTTTTGGTCTTGTTCCTTTTCTGTATTATGAGTCCATCCCATCAGTGTGTGTCTCTGAAGGGGTTGGACTAGTAGATTGTAGAACTGCTATTTTGGCATTTGCAACTGCCAGTTGTGCATCCATTTCCATTTTCCACTTAATTTGACACAAGGTGTGATTTTTAAACCACTTAATTTGACACAAGGTGTGATTTTTGAACTTGTTGCCTCAAATGCTCTAAAGCAGTGGCTTTCAACCACTGCTCCACGGACCACCAAGGGTCCTTGAGAGGGTTACAGGTGGTCCCCAGCTAAATGATGGAGAGTTAGTTGGTTAAGTAGGTGTAACTTTGAGAGTGCGGCTCCATTTGGTTTCATGTTTACGCTCTCAAGACATAATATGCATCATCTTGTTTCCAAATTCAGTCTGGAATTGCAGGGATTAAAGTTCTCAGTACTGGGTACTGATTTCAGTCCTGAGGATTTCACAGGGGTCATTTAATTAGCTCAGTGCTTTAATTTGCAAAAGTCTCAGTCTCATTTTCAGTCTCAAGATTTTTTTTTACTTTAATCCCTGGTAATACATGCAAGGAGTAAAAGTGCTTTCTAGGTGTGGGCAAAAATAATCAATATGCCAATATATCGCAATTCCTAATGCCATGATATCAATGTTGAATCGCCAGATTCAAAATCGTAAAAAAAAAAAATATATATATATATATATATATATATATATATATATATATATATATATATATATATATATATATATATATATATATATATATATATATATACACTCAACAAAAATATAAACGCAAGACTTTTGTTTTTGCTCCCATTTTTCAGGGGATGGACTTAAAGCCCTAAAATTCATTCCAGATATACAATATAACCATTTCTTTCAAACACTGTTCACAAATCTGCCTAAATATTTGATATTGAGCACTTCTGCTTTGTTAAGATAATCCATCCAACCTCACAGGTGTGCCACATTAAGATGCAGATGTGACATCATGATTAGTGCACAGGTGTACCTCAGACTCTCCACAATAAAAAGACACCCTGAAATGTGCAATTTTCTTTTGCCTTATTGGGTGTATGGACCTCCGAACCAGTCAGTATCTGGTGTGACCACCATTTGCCTCATGCAGTGCAACACATCTTCTTCGCATAGAGTTCATCAGATTGTCAATTGTGGCCTGTGGAATGTTGCTCCACTCCTCTTCAATGGCTATGTGAAGTTGCTGGATATTAGTGGGAACTGGTATGCGCTGTCAAAATGGTAATAATGTGGTAATATTGTGTTATTACCATTTTTACAGTGTGTACCAGTTCCCACTAATATCCAGCAACTTCACATAGCCATTGAAGAGGAGTGGAGTAACAGTCCACAGGCCACAATTGACAATTTGATGAACTCTATGCGAAGAAGATGTGTTGCACTGCATGAGGCAAATGGTGGTCACACCAGATACTGACTGGTTCGGAGGTCCATACACCCAATAAGGCAAAAGAAAATTGCACATTTCAGGGTGTCTTTTTATTGTGGAGAGTCTGAGGTACACCTGTGCACTAATCATGATGTCACAACTGCATCTTAATGTGGCACACCTGTGAGGTGGGATGGATTATCTTAACAAAGCAGAAGTGCTCAATATCACACATTTAGGCAGATTTGTGAACAGTGGTTGAGAGAAATGGTTATATTGTATATCTGGAATGAATTTTAGGGCTTTAAGTCCATCCCCTGAAAAATGGGAGCAAAAACAAAAGTGTTGCGTTTATATTTTTGTTGAATGTATATCCATGCCTGTGTTCCATGCCTAGATCCAGCCCTGGCAGGGAGTTTTGGCTCTGGTTGTCAAATCTTTTTATTTCCAGCCCTTTGAAGTGGATGTATTTGGCTGTAGACACCCCCCAGGCTGAACATTCTACAGTGCTCTGCATGTAAATATAGATGAAGCTCCATTATATTATTGTGTTGTTTGACCCCTGACCTTTAAAGCTTCATTATGTAACGTAACTTTATTCTTCTACATTGGATTTGAACTCAGTTCCCTGCTCAAGCACTCATTTTTTTCTCATTGAGCTAATAGAGCAGACATTCTTGCTCGGAGCATAAATCGGTATAGGTATAGATCTAGGGGCGGATCTAGGCATGGGCATGGGGTGGGGGCAATGCCCCCCTAAATGTCCTGACTAAACATGAGGGCCTGCAAAACAACCCCAAGATATTTCAAATTAAAGTGCCTATATTTAAAATGATTTGAAACACTACCACTGCTACTAACTACAGCTGTGTCACCACTAAACCAACAGCATTTCATCATTGAAAACAGAAAACTCTCTGAGTCAGACCTTTAGCTTTATGCATGCTGCGTGTCTGTTGCAACTTCAACAACAACTGTTATTATTGATGCTTATACTTGCCTAATAAAAGTCCTGTAACTGAAAAAGCGATGAAATTGGGAAATGTTACATCCGCCCCTGTATAGATCAGGTCTAGCTTCTGTTTTTTCTAGATGCATGTCTAGTGTACTGTATACTTTCTTGCTTGTGTCATTTTTGTCCTTTTCTGATCACAGCGATCTCTGTGTCCCAAAGGAGCTGCTTGGCAGATTGGTCTTGCTTGAGGACATGAATAACTAGTCCCTGGTGGTCCCCAGCCTGCTCTTAAGGTCCATGCTGGTCCACACTGTGCACTGTGCCTGGAGGACCCCTCTTCTGTCTCCTGGCTGGAGAGAGTGAACTTCATCAACCTCAGGAAGGTACAGAGGTTAGACTCACCACAGAGCTGTGTGCACTAGAACAGTTTGGGACGTCCCTTTTTGGACAGGTTGCAAATGGGGCCAGTATTTAACCTTTAGATCAGGGGTTTTCAACCTTTTTTTTCATACCAGGGCCCACTATTTAATCAGAATTTGAACTACGGACCACCATTTGATAACATTCTAGCCCCACAGACTCCAAAACTAAATAATTATTTTGATTTTGTCCGCTATAGACCTGCACAGTGACGTCACCAGCCCTGTTCCACTAGTGGATTCCTCATTCATTTTCCTCATAGACTTTTCGGAAATGGCTAATAAAAACACGATTGCGCCGCGGCCAAAGCCAACTCGGGTCGTGACAAATCATGACAACAAACTCAACATCGTCAGATAATATCTAATTAGCAAGAAGTAGAAAACGGCATGATACAAGACTTTTTGTTTCGTTTTTCATCTTAGAAATTATTTGATTGTCCCAAAAGTTTGTGTGTGCCATCATGATTCGTCACGACCCGAGTTGGCTTTGTCCATGGCGTAATCGTCTTTGTATAAATTATTTTTGAAAAGTCTATGAGAAAAATGAATAGGTGACGTCACTGCAGGTCTATTTCAGGCTGGATTTCGGAGAAAACAAAACAGGAAAATGCACAGATCAAAATGATCTCACTAATGTACACAATGAAATACATAAAAGTCATCAGGCAGCAAGATTCATGCAGAATTTCCTTTTCCCTCAAAAGCTGTAGGCTTTTATTGTTGTCCTTTGAAGATGCAACCCATGTAAAATAATCCTGCAAGTTTAAAGGGGGTTCCAACATGAATTTAAAATGCATGTACTGTATATCAATGACTTATAGTGGTAAGGGACTATTAAAATTGGTATTTTAAGCAACATCACTAATGGGAGTATCTGAACGTGGTCATTCATGAGCACACCAGGGTTATTATAGTTATGGATTTTTCTTTTTTTAATTTAGTTTTAATTTGTTTTAGGGTGCATTTGCTAGTTTTTTATTTAGTTTTTATTTTTTGTAAATAGTTTTAGTTTCTTTTTTTTTTTTTTTTTTCATAGCATACTTTTTTGTACTTTGGTATCATCGGGTACCGTATGATGCTGAAAACTGCTACGTTTATAAAAAGTTTATATTATAAATGTCTGAAAGTCATATACATATTGATAAAAAAAAAAAAGGGTATTTTGAGTATGATTTCAGTTAGTTTTAGTTAGTTTTGTGAGCACACAATGCAGTTATAGTTTTTTATTTATTGGTAATTTTTATTTCGTTTCAGTTAACGGATATTTTCTAAAAAAAAAAAAAAAAAAAAAAGATGAGTTATCTTTTTTTTTTATAGTTAACTATAAAAACCCTGGTGCCCACATTCAGACACACAGAAAATCCCAGATTCACAGATATGGGGATAACAACATCTCCAGAAGCGTGTTAATGTGCATGTTGTATCTGATAATTAGTCATAATTCTGATAAAATAGAGGATTTACAAATGGGCTTTTTTTTTTTTTTTTTTTTTTTTTTTACAATTAGGGCTTCACAATTAATCAAAATCAAATCGAAATCAAGGTTTAAGAATTTGGACAATGTAAAAAAAAAAAAATCTTTGTTCAATAAGAACCACTCTATTATCTATTGGAAGGAGGAGAATCAAATAAAAACATATTTAAATAAATAATTGTGTTTCTTATATGGTTTTACCACCTAATCGAAATCGTCAAAGTTTCATAGGAAAACAGCAAGGTTTTATTATTAGGCAAAACATTATCTGTGTGGTCATGATAGAAGGTTAAAGTTTAAGTGATACAGTATTCTTTACTTGGCATAAGTGTTAAAAAGTGGGGGTATCAGAGGTAGGTAGACTAAACCTACTACAGAATTCTGGATAAAATCATAAATATGGGCTAATAGAATAAATGGATGGTCAAATACATGAGTTTTGAGTCCGACTATTCAACAAACTACTGGGACCGTTGTCTTCAGTGGTTGTATACCTGACAATGTCAAAGTCAACAACACCCACAGCTACAATACTAGTGGTAGGACGAACGACGTTCTCTTTCTATAGCCCTGCCACTACATGGAATCAGTGTTGCCAACTGCCAAAATCCAAAATGCACTCGTGGCACTTCCAAAATGCACTAGAATGCGCTAGAGCAGTGGGTTTTCAACTATTTTCATACCAGGGCCCACTATTTATTCTGCATTTTAGCCACGGAGGACCATCATATGATGTTGAGTTTAGTCTCTCTGACTAATTTAGGAGAGATAAACTGGCAAAAATGTTGGTCAAAATATCAATTCTCCTACCTTTTCTAATTGTGTAGATTCTTGACAATCGGGTAATTCAGATGTTTAAATATAATTTAACTCTTGAGAGGGTAAAATGAAACCAAATGGAAAACAAGGGTTTTATCTCTGGTGCCTGTCAACCAATTTCACCCCAACTCACCAGCAAAAAAAGCACTAGATTTTCCGCCAGGAGTTTTTCACTAATTTTGGCGCTAGGGGGTGTCTGGGAAAAAAGCTAAATATAGCAACAAATGCACCAAGTTAGCAAAACCCTGAGCACTTCCCTCAGAAATGCAATTGTGACATTTTCTAATACAGTAGTTTAGATTCCATGGACTCTGGAGTTTTTCATGGGCTGTTTCCATCTTTAGCTCTGATGTTGTATAAGTAAGGGATAACACCCAACAAACAACTGACTGACAGGCAGCCAAGGTCAGTTGTTAGGAAAAAAATCACCGGTTCCATAGCTTAATACATTAGTAAATAACTAATAATTGACAGAAATAGACAGTACATATTATGTCTGTACATAATAGGGCTATGTTTATTTTTTACCAATGGAAAGATCTTACAAATGTTTTTTTTTTTCTTTAATCTTTGGTCCAGTGGTCCAGTGCTTGGTTACCGAGGTTAGTAACTCGGCATTACACTATAGGCATCCTCATGTATAGGAAACACAGAATGTTTATCATGTCCTACCAACTCTCTAAGGCAGGGATTTTCAACCTTTTTGATATCAGGGCCCACCATTTATTCAGCATTTGAGCCACGGACCACCATTGGCGGACATTTTAGCCCCACAGACCCCCAAAACTAAAGATTTCTTTTCCTTTTGTCCACAATTCCAGGCTGGATTTGGGAAACAAAACAGTCAAACATACAGATCAAAATGACCATTGGATGGATGGATGGATGGATTTTATTTTGTCATTGAACACAAAGTACAATGAAATTACTCTGTTTAGCATCAATCCTGTGCAATAAAATGGTCATACAAGGCAAGAATAAAAACAGTAAGAAAATAAATTGTAGTCCATAACTATTTTTATAGAGTTCAGGAGAATAATGGCTGAGGGGGAAAAAAACTGTTTCTGGATCTGGTCCAGAAACAGTTTTTTTAAGGTATATTAATGACAGTAAAATGTTGAAAATGGGTAAAATTCCCCTTTAGGCCTTGATCTCATGCTATGTTTTTTATTAGCCGCTCTTTTATGGAATGTTACTTTTAGGATAAGATATATATTTTAAGATATATATTTTTTAATGTAATAGTTAATCGATATTCCAAAGACCTTTTAATCCTATCATATCAACAGATGAGTACAAGTATAGTTATTACATCGTAGATGGCCCGCTTGCTTGCAACTACCGTAGCTGGATTTGTGCGAAAACTAATATGGGCTAAATCAAACACTGATCGCGTTTTGCTTGAATTCCAGCTCGCCCAAAAATGGGAACCAGGTCTGCAAGCCTCACCTCATCCACAGCCTGGGCATCCCGTTGCTGGACAACAACGAAACCATCACAGTGCCACTTCAAGCCTGGTCTGCACCCCACCCCACCCCACCAGCTCCAGCTACCACCACGCAACAACACATCTAGCCCTTCCATGTCCTCACTCATTCCAGCCCGCACCTCTACGATTCCGCAGTCGTCCAAGGGTGTGCAGCTAAATCAGGGATGGGCAATTATTTTTCCCAAGGGGCCAAATGAGATGCATAAAATATTGTGGAGGGCAAAGACGAAAGGCTGAACTAAAGTCTGTGTAATATTAATTTAATTTCAAGATGAAGCCTTTTGACACCAGGTCCCTCGATTTATTCAGACTTTGAGCCACAGAGGGCCATCGCTTGATTTTAGCCCCACAAACCCCAAAACTAAAGATTTCTTTTGCTTTTTGTCCACAATTCCTGGCTGGATTTCACAAACAAAGCAGGCAAACCTAGATAAAAAAAATGACCATTCTTTTACATTCTCTGGCTAATTTAGATGAATATTGTAAAAAAAATAAAAAAATAGTGTAAAAATGAAATGATGGTTTCATTTTTACACTCTCAAAGAGTTACATCTGGTTAACCAGCTTTCCATATTTAACTGGAACTCTCTCAAGGACCACTGGTGGTCCCCGGACCACTGGTTGAAAACCACGGTACCTTTTCACAGGCCGGTCAGAGTCAGCCAAAGGGCCGCATTTGGCCCTCGGGCCACATGATGCCCAGGTATGAGCTAAATGATAGTTTTTAGAAACCAAGTGGACGCAGCTACACGGAGTGTTCCAGACATAGAAATGGCTTAAATGTGTGTGTCTCTCAAGCTGAGGAACGATGGTTGTCAACATGTAGATGATGATGAAGATGATTCTAATGGTGACTAGACTTGGGGTCTGGAATGGTTGGAATCTGGTAGGAACTTCATGGAACAGGAATCGGTTTCATTCCATCACATGTAGTAGAGTTTCAGAGCAATGTGTGAACTTCAAGGCTGCCATACAATTACAATACCGTATGTGTTCGTGATTTTTTCGTTTATTTAAAGAATGACCATAACTCTTGCGTTACGGACTCTTTAAGGGCCCATTAGGAACCTGACTCAATAATCTGACGGTTCAGCAGGAAACGTTAACAAACCAGACCCAGTAAAATCCTGCAGAGTTTCAACCATGAAGGTGAAAGAATAGACAGACATGTATATATTATGATTAGATTAGATTGATATATTGTAAACAACGAAGAGGATGATTACAGTGACTTCCTGCTGGGACGTCTCAGAGAAGAAAAGAGACTTTGTGATGTGAAGGTGGTGTGAGTTGAGTTGACTTCAGAAGCTCTGCTCAGATGAAAGAAATCTGCATTTTGGACAGTGGTCAGGCAGCAGGAAAGACCCGCAGTTGGCCGAAATTCAGACCGGAACAAGCCGGAAGTCTCATTGTCACCCATTCAAAAATGCAGGACGTGACGTCACAGCTTGGCCGAAACTTGGACTGTGCACTTTGCAGTCTGTAGGCCCTGTCCATGGATGCAGAGGTCACTCCCAGAACCAGGGTCTCGTTGGAAAGGTCAGTTCAACCTGTAGTGTGTTTCTGTTTATAAAACTGCAATCTGGTCATTGTCATTGTTGAGAAATAAAGCTTTTTTTTAAACGGTTGCTGGCTTAAAATCAGTTTTAATTCAGTTGCTTGGTAACTTGTTATTACTTGTTACTCACGTGATCGCTCACGTGATTGCTCTCCGCCGTTTGCTCCGCTCATGCACAAGTGGGCCATAGCCTATACTTGTGCACAATGTGCAAGTTTGAACTCTACGAGGTGCTGATGTAGTTTATTCATGCCAATGGGGAGATGTGTGATAAGATATTTAATCTAATATAAAGATCAGTGCTAATAGACCGTGCAATCAATTAATCAATCAACTATACCAATGTCTGAATGACTATAGTGCACATTTTAAATCATACTACCGATTAACCATGCATCCCCAGTAATTAGTGATGCACAATTAGTAGCATAATTTGAATGGTAAATTTCATGTTTTGTATGATAAATCATGTGAAGCTATATTATAGCCCCGGTGTTCCTTCAAGTCTCTGCAGATACCAGGGGCGGATCTAGGCATGGGCATGGGGGGCAATGCCCCCCTAAATGCCCTGACTGCCCCACCAAACACAATGGCATGCAAAACAACAAGATATATATATTTTTTTTACTACTACTACTACTACTACTACTACTTCTACTAACTCCAATTGTGCCACCACTAAACCAACAGCATTTCATCATTGAAAACAGAAAAAAACTCTGAGTCAGACCTTTAGCTTTGGGGGCGACTTCATCGACCGTGGTGCGAAGTGACACGGGCGATGAAGTCGCACACATACCATTTTTGGTTACAGGACTTTTATTAGACAAGTAAAGCATCAATAATAACATCAGTTGTTGTTGAAGTTGCAACAAATACATATTTTAAAAAACAAATAAATTGTAAATTAAA
Organism: Benthosema pterotum; assembly: GCA_039105355.1. Lineage (NCBI taxonomy): Eukaryota > Metazoa > Chordata > Actinopteri > Myctophiformes > Myctophidae > Benthosema > Benthosema pterotum. The sequence goes on along the minus strand of CM076977.1, from coordinate 51,189,451 downwards.
TTCCATGCCCTGACGTATTATTAGGAGGACAAGATCGGGGGAAAAAGTTTTTGATTAATCTATTATGGTTAAAAGGAGTTTTATTGGAGTTGGAGCTATAGTGGGTTTATTTATTTTTTAACATAGGCTACTTGGACCCAGTGACCTCCACAAAATGACCAGAACTAACTCATCAAAAGTATTTCATACAAATGGGTTAGGCTAGGGTTAAGTTTAAAAAAATAATAATAAAAAAACAATGTTGATGTTGTAAATTTAGGGGTAGGCCCATCTGGATTAATGAGTATCCATTTACACTACTAGACAGTCATTGTTATGACTATATCTATGACTACAGTGGCTACAGTTGACCGCGTTGACTGTTTTCAGCCAGCAGATGTCACTGTAGCGCTGCGCAACGTAAAGAGATAGAGCATTTATGCCAGTGTCCGGAACTGTTGTTCTGCAGTGTGTTGTCAGGAGGACACAGTACGCGGTGACACGGAACTGTTGTTCTGCAGTGTGTTGTCAGGAGGACACAGTACGCGGTGACACGGAACTGTTGTTCTGCAGTGTGTTGTCAGGAGGACACAGTACGCGGTGACACGGAACTGTTGTTCTGCAGTGTGTTGTCAGGAGGACACAGTACGCGGTGACACGCGTCCCTTTGAAGAGGAAGAGGGAAAACATCATGGAGGAGTGAAAGTTATTCTGGCTAAAGTTTAAAACGTAGAAGTGAAAACTACATTGTTTGATGGACTGATTCCATTGCTGCCTGTTGTGAAACACTGGATTTGTATGACAACTAGGTAGGTTTACTTGAGTGTGGTTTTATTTTTGTACATGTAGTGTGTTGTGTGTTGTTTACATTGTGTTTGGGAGAGCTTGTTGGACGTTGGATTGAGGCTGGTATTAAAAGGATCCCTGACTAGCAAGTTAAACATCGCTTAAAACGTTATACTTTCCCTATATAACTAAAATAAACAAATGAAAACACCATTGGCATCTTATTTCTTTCATAAATGTAGAATATTTCACTCAACAGGAACTGCTCCTGTCCTGTCGCAGGATGATGATGTCACGTGTGATCTAGCTCTTTGGGATATATGGATGAACCTCAGAGTAACGGGATGAACATGCTCACGTGACATCATTATCCTTCGACCGGAACACCTATTTAGTGAAAGATTCTCTATTTATGAAAGAAATATAGTATTGTAGGTGTTTTTATCTGCATGTATTAGTTATAGAAGGCAAGTATAGTGTTTAAAGGCATTATTTGTCTTAATAGCCAGGGATGCTTTTAAATAAATGTGATTTGAAGTACTTTAGATTACCAAATACCGACCACTACCAAATAGCCCAGGTCTAGCCCCGAGTGTAGATTATTTTATAATTGGGCAATTCAGTTCATCGACTCCTCCCATAATAATAATTTTCATCTGTCATTTGCTTGTATTAAACATCGTTAAACTCATCAACATCGCAGCTGTATGGAAAGGTTGAATTATCATTTTTCTATCTGCAAAGTATTTGCTTGATAATAATCCACAGTAGGCATGTTATGAGCTACTTTCTGTCAGTAAATAAAAGTGTTGGACTTGGGAGGCACTCGTTTTTAGTAACGGGTTGGACTGGTGCCCCCTGCATTATGTGCAAATTCTAAACAGGTGGTACACAGGGCCGTTCAATGACTAATGATGAGCGCTTCCAAAACTCATGTTTTCATGTACAGAAACAGAAAAACAGAGATAACTTCTGCACACCTGATTTAATTAGTGCGTTGGCTGATTGTGATTTTGGATACATTTACTGCGATATTTTATAGATTTCTATTAAACCTACAAATCATCTCCATCCATTTTGCATAAATGGCCAACAGCCAACATTTAGAGATATGCTGTGTATTTCAGCCACAACTAACACTATTAACACTATTCAACACTATTCAAAGTCTATCCATAGAGTAAAAAAAAATCACATCGTTGTACTTTGAAGTGACCGGTGCTCTGACACCATCATGATGTAACATGTATTTGTTCAGAGACTACAACCAATTGTCCATTAATTGTCAATCAGAATGTCATCAAAGTCAATCAGAATGATTTATATTTGATTTTTTGTGATGTAAAACATCAGATATTGGGAGTGTATTGCGGGAAAAATAAAACAAATATATCTGATCGGAAAGCAGTAAAAAAAAAAAATAACTATTGTCACATCCCTGTGAACACTTATGTGTGTTCTGTCCACACCTCAGCCATGAGTTCTCCCCTTGTGTCCTGATCAGATTCTAGTTTCTGATGCTAGATTCTAGTTCACAGTGCTAGATTCTAGTTCCTCACGGTAGATTCTAGTTCCTCTCAGTAGATTGTAGTTTCTGAAGTTAGATTCCAGTTTCTGACACTAGATACTAGTTCCCGACACTAGATTCTAGTCCATGACACTAAATTCGAGTTTGTGACACTAGATTGTAGTCCCTGGCGCTAGGTTCTAGTTTTTCTGGAAAAATCTCTTTCTGTGTCAGTGATGCTTGACATATTTCATAGGAAGGACCCCCATAAATATCTATATATTTAGCTGCAGAACCTCATCTAAAAAGTTGTTCCCTAGAAATGTTGTTCTAGGGATCTCCCAGAAGCAAAGATTTGAGTTAAAAATGTTTGCTTCCGAAAAAATGTATTGAAAGATTTGCACCACATTTTCACATTTAAAAAAAAAAATAGCAGAATTACAAGCTCATATCGCGCCACTCGGAGGTGTGATATGAGCTTGTAGATCTGCTATTTTTCAACGGATAAAACACCAACATGCGTTCAGTACACAAAGGCTTACATGCCACATGTAACAGTAATGTTTTGTGTTCTCTCTCCACCATACCTCACCTCAGCCATGAGTTAAACCACATGTAACAACAGTAATGTTTTGTGTTCTCTCTCCACCATACCTCACCTCAGCCATGAGTTAAACCACATGTAACAACAGTAATGTTTTGTGTTCTCTCTCCACCATACCTCACCTCAGCCATGAGTTAAACCACATGTAACAACAGTAATGTTTTGTGTTCTCTGTCCACCATACCTCACCTCAGCCATGAGTTAAACCACATGTAACAACAGTAATGTTTTGTGTTCTCTCTCCACCATACCTCACCTCAGCCATGAGTTAAACCACATGTAACAACAGTAATGTTTTGTGTTCTCTGTCCACCATACCTCACCTCAGCCATGAGTTAAACCACATGTAACAACAGTAATGTTTTGTGTTCTCTGTCCACCATACCTCACCTCAGCCATGAGTTAAACCACATGTAACAACAGTAATGTTTTGTGTTCTCTGTCCACCATACCTCACCTCAGCCATGAGTTAAACCACATGTAACAACAGTAATGTTTTGTGTTCTCTCTCCACCATACCTCACCTCAGCCATAAGTTAAACCACATGTAACAACATTAATGTTTTGTGTTCTCTGTCCACCATACCTCACCTCAGCCATGAGTTAAACCACATGTAACAACAGTAATGTTTTGTGTTCTCTGTCCACCATACCTCACCTCAGCCATGAGTTAAACCACATGTAACAACAGTAATGTTTTGTGTTCTCTGTCCACCATACCTCACCTCAGCCATGAGTTAAACCACATGTAACAACAGTAATGTTTTGTGTTCTCTCTCCACCATACCTCACCTCAGCCATGAGTTAAACCACATGTAACAACAGTAATGTTTTGTGTTCTCTCTCCACCATACCTCACCTCAGCCATGAGTTAAACCACATGTAACAACAGTAATGTTTTGTGTTCTCTCTCCACCATACCTCACCTCAGCCATGAGTTAAACCACATGTAACAACAGTAATGTTTTGTGTTCTCTCTCCACCATACCTCACCTCAGCCATGAGTTAAACCACATGTAACAACAGTAATGTTTTGTGTTCTCTGTCCACCATACCTCACCTCAGCCATGAGTTAAACCACATGTAACAGTAATGTTTTGTGTTCTCTGTCTACCATACCTCACCTTAGCCATGAGTTAAACCACATGTAACAGTAATGTTTTGTGTTCTCTGTCTACCATACCTCACCTCAGCCATGAGTTAAACCACATGTAACAACATTAATGTTGTGTGTTCTCTCTCCACCATACCTCACCTCAGCCATGAGTTAAACCACATGTAACAACAGTAATGTTTTGTGTTCTCTGTCTACCATACCTCACCTCAGCCATGCGTTAAACCACATGTAACAACAGTAATGTTTTGTGTTCTCTGTCCACCATACCTCACCTCAGCCATGAGTTAAACCACATGTAACAACAGTAATGTTTTGTGTTCTCTCTCCACCATACCTCACCTCAGCTGACTACAGCCTGGACACTACAGGCTGCCAAGAAGATAAGACTGGACACTGACCATGTGAGTGACCGTTTTCCCAAGCATCATTAACCTCATGGGTGTCAAACTCTGGCCCGCGGGCCAAATTTGGCCCGCATTTGGCCCTTGAGACATTATCAAATTAAAGGGGAAGACCACCCATTTTCAACATTTCAATATGTCATTTATACACCACCTTAGAGATGTTGTGTGGACATGATTAAAAAAAAGTTCCCCCAATTCTGTATTTCCTAAAAATGGAGGTCTGAAAAAATCATTAACAGTTTTCATGCCATTGAAATAGATCTACGTCTCCCGTTATCATTATGATTTACAGTAACAACTGATGCCGCTGACGTTAACGCTACTGTACGTGACGTAGTTACCGGCGCCGGTTTAATTCGATCCCCATGCTAACAGCAGCTAGCAGCGACCGCATCCACCATTGATAGACAATAACAAGAGACCCACCAAACCGCAACCGGAAGTGTGTGTCGCCAACTAACTTGTCCGTGGGGAAACATGGACCGAAATATGAAATATGAGTTTTTGATGAAAAAAACTGGCACTGGCTACCTCCAAAAATATGAAAAAGGGCTGGCACGGAGAGTGTTAACATGGTGAAATACATCTGGTGACATCATCAAAATGTATTTCACCATGTTAATGATTTATCTTTCAGACCCATTTTTCCTCAGAGGGTACAAATGGTTCACATTTGTACCCCTGATAATTTGACACCCCTGATTAACCTGGTCAGCAACATGACTCACAGATGAATAGTAGATTATAGGGCTGCAAAGATTATTCGTTATCGGATCAATTAGTCAATTGTCAACTATTTTAGCGATCGATTAATCGGTTCGTCAACTAACCTTTTTACCCGTATTCCCACTTAGCCATAGTTTTTCCAGGGTTATGTGTAACAAATTCCACCCATTTTACTGTCTGAACATTTACTGAACATTTTACTGCCTTTAATTAATATACGCTAGAGATGTTTTGTGGACCGAAACAAATTCCCCCATTCTGTGTTTCCTAGAAATGGGTCTGAAAAAAAAAAATCATTAACATGGTGAAAACCATCTTGATGTTGTGTTTCACCATGTTAAAGGTAGGGGAAGTGATTTGAAATTCATGGTGTAGTACCAGCCTGGTGCACTAGGGGCCCCCAAAAGTAGCTACACTATGTGAACCTGCTGCTCTCTCCTGATTGGAGGAGAATTGTGGTGACCTGGGGAACTTTTATTAGCTCCTCTGCTAACGTGGGGGAGGGGGAAACTCCATATGTGGTTTCCACACCTTATAATAGAGCATTTTAACAGAAAAAAATATTTTTTGGGTGATATCTGACAAAAGTGAAATCACTTCCCTACCTTTAATGATTTTTCTAAAAGTTAAGGACTTTTTTTTTCTGAGAGTGTACAAATTCATTTGGTTCACATTTGTACACTCTCAGGAAAATTTTGAAAATGGATGGAATAGCCCTTTTAAGGTGATTGCTAAGTAATCCGATTAATCGATGAATTGGTTAAATAATCGGGTGATGAATCGATTATGAAAACAGCCGTTAGTAGTTTATTTATCTGATTCTAAATGTCCCTCTGTATGTTGTTGTTGTGGTTGCATTCAGGAGGACCTCTCCAGCGTGGCTCCATCCTCCCTGGATGCTGAGGTGTTGGTGGACCACCACCATCCCAACAAGCTGTTAGTGGGTCTCAACAGGTTCCTGTGTGATGTGGTTCTGTGCTGTGATGGACAGGAGTTCCCCTGCCTCCTTCAGCCCTTACTTTGAGGTAAATGCACTCTTCTGTTGACTTGTTGTAAAGGAAATGTATTCAATTCTGACCAGGCTTTTGGGGGAGCCGGTTACCGTGTTATTTATTCATGCAATCGATTTAAAACACAACCCCCTCTTAATTGACCCCTGTCGCCATAGTAACTTACCTGGTAGAGTGCATTTTCACTGTAGTTGTCCATGATGTGTGAGGAAGGCCCACCCTCATCATCCTCTATCAGGCCAATTCAGAATTCTGCCCTCTGGTCGCCGTTATCTGACCCCTCGTACCAGAACCAATCGCTACACCAATAGCTTTATTCCATCTGCTATCAGATGCTTGAACTCCAGGGGAATCCAAGTGTAGGTTATCCTGTTGTACAGAGGTGGCAGGTCTACGCTATTTATTGATATGGAATGTTATATTTATTATTGCTATTTATAGGACACTTGAGCTGGTCCACCCACCCTTGCCTGTTTGTCGAATGAATGCTTGTTACATGTCTGTATTTTTTTTTTTTACTGTTTTATTCTTCGTATGATTAAGCACCAAGCTGCAATGAATTGCCCAGTCTGGGATCAATAATGTAATCTGAATCTGAATCTGTAGTCCAAACTGATCCCCCCCCTACCCGCCCACACACACGCACACCTGTCCCAGATCCACAGGCTCCGATATTAACTAATGATCTACCCGTACTTGCCATAGCAGGAGTTTACATCTGTCACACACAAAAAAAAGTTACTGTAGCAATAGTGGTCAATTAAGGGTGTTTTGGCCTGAAATTCCCCTTTAACCTTTGACACTAATTCAAAAAGGTCCAGAACCAACCCCAGAACGCATACCAGCTAACACTTCCAAACCAAATATTCATCTTTCCAACATGCACAGGCCATGTTTACCTCTGGTATGAGGGAGTCCACACAGGACAGAGTGACCATCAGTGGAGTGGAACCTGAGATGATTGGTTTACTGGTGAACTATGCCTACACGTCTACAGTGTCCATCTCTACTGATAATGTACAGGTAATGTATTAACTCAATGAACCTCATTCAAAGTATCACCAGTGCTTCATGAAGTCAACTTGTTCATTTGCTCTAGGCCCTGCTAGTGGCGTCAAACTTGTTGGAGGTCATACGTGTTCGAGAGGCCTGCTGTGAGTACATGAGGCGTCACATGGACGTTAATAACTGTGTGGAGATTTACTGCTTTGCCGAGGACCACTCTTGTGGCAAGTTGAAGGAACACAGCCTGGATTACATTCAGCAATACTTCAATGTCATCTACCAGCAGGTGAGCGATTTAGAATCATACATTTACATAAAGGTGTTGGTCTGTTGTTGCCCTTCTTCGCCTATGATGTTGTTTTGTTACTATAACTGAAGATTCCTCACACAGAACTGCGTTGAAGCATTCAATCAGTCACAGTGATCAGATATGTGTATATTAACTCATTGACAGATTAGCAGAAAAGCTAGGCTCGCTCCCTTTATAGGCTCAATTTATAGAAAATCCTCTGTTGTCAATTTGTGCAAATGAATGATATCCAAAGACAGAGGAAAAATAAAATGAGTTGATCATGTGCCTTAGTTTTTTTTTCAAATACATTTGAGACATTTGAGTGTGTATTTTCACATTTCACTGTTTCCAGGGCTCCTTCAGAGATAGATGCAATTAAAGTTATATAATGTCAATCAATCATAGTTGTAAAGTGTGTCAGGTGTTTTCTGGGTTTTGTAGTTCAATCACCACTTAAAGGACTTGATGAGGTGGTTGTGTGCAGTGGCTTAATGAGCCTGTTAACAAGACAAAACCTAAAATGACTTTTGGAGTTCTAAGCAGACAACAGAATAATCACTTTACTCCAAAAGTCGTGGTAAATCTGTTAAGGAGTTAATACACTAAACAAGCCATCTATCACTAGTAGAATACTTGAGAAATAGTGTGATGTATTAAGTGTAACGTCTGGGAACTAACTATTTAATTTTCTTCTCCCAATAGGAAGCATTTCTCTCCCTCTCTGTGGAAAGGCTGACAGAGGTTATCTCCAGTGACTATCTGAATGTTCCAGAGGACATGGTGTTTGAGGCTGCCATGCTGTGGTTGGACCAGTGTCCTACCCGCAAGCAGAGCTTTGGACAGGTCAGACATTTTTATAGTTACACCATGTTACAGCATCTATTGAGGCAGCATCCATCTGCCTCAATAGTTTTAGCGTCGCTTTCCACTATATTCTTGGTACTTGCAAAGTAGTAGCCTCACCCTCAGTCCCAGGCTTACTCATCTGCTTACTCAAATACGTACCAAGGTTATACAGTATATGGTACTAACCAAAAAATAAAACTAACGGGTGTTATAGGGCCTACACCACCTTTAACTGAAATGTTTTACTTTATGAATACACATTTAGATTTTTGGCTAAAAAGTTGCCTATAACATAGGCAATATATGGGCCGAGCACAGATCTCGGTGGGACCCCAGTCTGAAGGGTGCAGGGGGATGACAGTGATCCTTTCCATGAAACCTGCTAGGTCTGGTCGCTGAGGTAGGAGGAGAACCACTATATTTACCAAATGACAGACAGTGCAGTGAGAAATCAAACCACAGCAGATTAAATATGCAAGAATCATAACTTCTCCGCCGATCAAAGTATTGGATGAGAATGAGACCTAAAACTAAGCAGTTTTAACTAAATAAAATACTGTAAGAAAATAAATAAAAACTATCCAACCCACCAAGCTTAACTATTTGAATTAGAAAATTAAATGTTAAAACCAACTAAAATGGTAGTTGAACGTAGAAGGAAACTACAGCGGTGCATTAAGCCCACACCGTGTGGGTGAAGCAATACTAATGTCATTGGAAGTTTAGGCTATCCATGAAGAGAAGAAAATGTTATGTATTCTTGAGCTTGCAATTGTCAATATGCATTATAGTATTGCGTAAAACTTTTTTCACATATAAATAATGAAGAAAGTGAAACTTTCCTATATTTTCACTCCATTGTGCATTAAACCTTTAAACCTTTGATTATTATGGCATACAGCTCATGAAAACCTTCTCAATGAATTAGAATATTTTACATTACAAGACCACTAAGAATATACAGTAATATGTTTTAAACAAGAAACGCTGATTATCTGAAAAGTACAACGTATATTGATGTATGCAGTTAATACTTGGTCAGGGCTACTTTTGAACAAATGATTTCATCAATGGGGCGTGGTATGGAGGTGATCAACCTGTGGCACTGTTGATGGAAGCCCAGGTGTGCTTTGATAACAGCCATAAATGAATTTGTATTGTTCAGTCTTATGTCTCACACCTTCCTCTTGACCATAACTGGGCATTACGCGGCCCGGGGGCCAAATGCGGCCCTTTGGCTGACTCTGACCGGCCCGGGGACCACCAGTGGTCCTTGAGAGAGTTCCAGTTAAATATGGAGAGTTGGTTAACCAGATGTAACTCTTTGAGAGCGTATAAATGAAACCAAATGGACCCTTGCGGGTCCATTTGGTTTCATTTTTACACTCTCAAGAGTTAAAATATTCATCATCTGAATTAGCCCAAAGTCTACACATTCAATCAGAGAATGTAAGAGAATGGTTTTGTTATCCTGTTTTGTTTCCCAAATCCAGCCTGGGATTGTGGACAAAAACAAAATAAATCTTGGCGAAAGTTTGGGGATCCGTGGGGCTAAAATGTCATCAAATGGTGGTCCGTGGCTCAAATACTGAATAAATAGTGAACCGTGGTGTCAAAATGGTTGATCTTACTCTTGCTTTTATCTTGAAATTAAATTAATATTACACAGACTTTAGTTCAGCTTTTAGTCTTGGCCCTCCACAATATTTCATGTATCTCATTTGGCCCCTTGGGGAAAATAATTGCCCACCCCTGCTCTTGACAATACAGCCCAGATTCTCTGTTGGGTTTGAAGTCAACAATACACATTAATGCACATCAATACCACAGTCAGCACAGCAGCTGCTAGCAGTTTAGGCTCTGTGGGCAGAGCCTAAACTGAACCTTGAACCCTGTGAACACTGATCAAACCGGGGATTTGTTTCCTAACAAATGAGCAGGATGCAGCCGATCACCGGTTTGACGGCTGTTATCCCTTATATACCGTATTTTACGGACTATAAGGCGCACTTAAAAGCCTTTAATTTTCTCAAAAATCCACAGTGAGCCTTATAATCCAATGCGCCTTATATATGGATTGGTTGACTGCAGTAGCTTCTATTCTATGTTAACTGTAGTAGCTTCTATTCACTGCGTCTTATAATCCAGTGCGCCTTATATATGAAATCAGTTTTAAAAGGTGCGCCTTATAGTGCGGAAAATACGGTACCCTATTGTTCTGAATATAAGACTATGTATTTCCAAGGCTCCGTTTCCTCCTCAGGAACCTCAGTTTGTTCTGGGAGTGAGAGAGACAGGTAGGCTACGTAGACACTATCGCTGCTGTATAATAAAGTTATATGTTACATATTGTGCATGCACTTGCAGCCAAACTGAAGGTTTCATGATGTGTATATCCGACACAAGAAAACATTCCCATGCTAACTGAGATTCGTTGTAGTTACTTGAAAGCATGCTGTAAATACACTGTACATCAGTGTTGCCAACTGCCAAAATCCAAAATGCACTAGTGGCAGTTCCAAAATGCACTAGAATGCGCTAGATGCTTGCCTGGAAGGGAATATGACCATTAAATGACCATTAATCTTCTACATTCTCTAGTTTGTGTAGAATAAGTTGGGCTAATTCACATGATGAACATTTTAACTCTTGAGGGTGTAAAAATGCATTTTACGCTCTCAAAGTGTTACATCTGGTTAACCAACTGTCCATCATTTAGCCTGGGGACCACTGGTTGAAAACCACTGTCATACCTTTACTTCCTACTTGCGTGCTTTAAACCAGGGATTTTCAACACATGGTCCCTGAGAGGGTTCCAGGTGGTCCCCAGCTAAGTTGGTTAACCAGATGTAACTCTTGAGAGTGTACAAATGAAACCAAATGGACCCGCAAGGGTCCATTTGGTTTCATTTTTACACTTTAAAAAATTCATCATCTTAATTAGCCCAGGTCGCAATGACCACCTTAAGACAAATGTATCTTGTGTTGTGTTATAGTGCACTAAGTTGCAACCAGGTAGCAGCAGCAGTCTTCACTTGCCCCACCATTATTTTTTTTTACTTGCCCCGGGCAAGCGGGCAAGTGTTAGTGTCAAGCCCTGATCATTGGAATTGTAGTGTGGTAGTGTTGTACAATTGTACACGACTTTGAAGTGACAAGGGTCTTGTTTAATTTCATTGTAGGCATTCTAGAGAACGCTGTATGCCTGTTCTTCACCCTGTGTGTCTTTGCAAGTGAGTCATTCCACGAAAACTTTTTTTTTTCTGAAATTTTGACTTTTAAAAGGTTTTACCTTTCTGAATAGCCCACCATATTGAGCTATTAAGCTTAACAAATTTACCTATGAGAAAAACATAATTTCACATCTCAGGCATTCAATATAAATTATATAGCTTTTAACATGGTAATTAAACTGAGTTGAGTAAGAGGAGAAGACTTGGCATGCCCAAGGTTACGGAATCAGATATATTGTTGGAATAACAAACAGAATCTTTATTCTACTACTTGTTTTATATCATTATTTCATGCAACAGAGTTGAGCTGTTATGATTTAGGACCACATGTGAAAGTACAAAATGCCTCTAAAACGGTGTACAATAAGGTTTGAAATTGCCACTTTCTGTAGCATGTTGATTAATTTAATGCAGAAACCCTATTGGCCCATTGGTTGATACACTGGTATAGTCTGATTGCCTAGCCCAGGGGTTTTCAACCTTTTCGACTCCAGGGACCACCATTTATTCAGCATTTGAGCCACGGACCACCATTTGATGACATTTTAGCCCCAAAGACCTAAAACTAAAGAATTATTTTGGTTTTGTCCACAATTCCAGGCTGGATTTTGCAAACAAAACAGTGTAGACTTCTTAATTAAGTGGTGCTAATTCAGATGATGAATATTTTAACTCTTGAGAGTGTGAAAATGAAACCAAATGGACCCGCAAGGGTCCATTTGGTTTCATTTTTACATTCTCAAGAGTTACATCTGGTTAACCAAATTTCCATCATTTAGCCTGGGGACCACCTGGAACTCTCTCAAGGACCACTGGTGGTCCCCGGACAACCTGTTGAAAACCCCTGGCCTAGCCTACAGAATCCAGAATCTGTGTGTTGGCATGATTTGTGGCAAACACTCGTATTATGGGCAACTTGAAAGGAGAATTCCACACCAAAACAAATTCGGCATCGATACCTTGATCGCTGTGACATCATATATATTGCACTTGATTTTTGTCATAGATGCCCCCTTTACTACATGTCCCCCTTGAGCTTCCTTTCGTTGTTGGTTTCTTCAATGGAATATGCAATATTCCATTGAATATGGAATATTCAATGAAATACACAGTATTTAGGCAACTGGCTCTGCCATTACCTCCAGGGGTTGACACCTAGGTCTCCGAGGCACTTGCCCATCGGACAAGTGCAAATCAGGTTCTACTTGCCCTCAGGTCATGGTCACTTGTCCCCCCAAAAATATATTGTAAATTTTGCATTTAAGTTTACTTCCTACTTAGGTGCTTTAAACCAGGGGTTTTTAACAGGTGGTCCGGGGACCTGAGAGGGTTCCAGGTGGTCCCCAGCTAAGTTGGTTAACCAGATGTAACTCTTGAGAGTGTAAAAATGAAACCAAATGGACCCGCAAGGGTCCATTTGGTTTCATTACACTCTCAAGAGTTAAAGTGGGGGTGCCGTGATTTTTGTATTTTTTCCAATTTTGTACATGTTTAAGAGGTGGCAGTATGTAAATAGACCCCTTGGTGTGTTTTTATGTGCAATGATGTCTTCCCTTTGTATTTAGGGTTTCTTCCTGGGGGCTGAACCTTTCCAGTCAAACATGCCAATGAAAAAAACTTCACTATAGTGACATCACGTGTTCAGCCCCTCCCCTAACTCCTCCCCCTTTATCATACAACTAAAGCTGTGGGCATGGCTTCAGTTCAGGTGGATCTCCACCCATCACCACCCACCAGGCAAACCAGGCATACTTAATGAACTGGCAGGGTGGAATCATAAAAATGACAGTTTAACAAACACTACACTTTTGGGGAAAAAATCTTACTTTTCATATAACATTAATACCTGATGATCATGTTTTAGGGTAGAAAAAATTCACGGCACTCCATCTTTAACAATTCATCATCTTAATTAGCCCATAGTGGTCACAGACCCAGTGGTCCCTGACCCCATGCAGCAAAATGATAGTTTGGAACCAAATGAACCTGGAGAGAGTTAGGTAAAGATAGCTAGAAAGCAGGGAAAGACACAGAGGCAGAGTGCAATGACTGCCTTCAAGACAAATTTATCCTGTGTTGTGTTATAGTGCACTAAGTTGCACACTTGCCTGATCGGGCAACCAGGTAGCAGTCTTCACTTGCCCCACCATTTTTTTTTTTTTTTACTTGCCCCGGGCAAGCGGGCAAGTGTTAGTGTCAAGCCCTGACCTCTTCCCCTGTAAGGTCAGCTTTGTCACTAGGGGTGGGCAAAAAAATCGAAATGCCAATATAGTGCAATCATTAATGCCATGATATCAATATCGAATCGCCAGGTTCAAAATCGATTTTCTTTGCTATTTATGTAGGCCTATTCATGAATGTGTTTATGTCAGAAAGACTGACTGTCGTTATCAGGCTGCACTGATGTATATGATCGGACTTTTTGTTATTGTTTAAAATTGCTTGAAAATGTTCTAGTTGATTGAACTTGTTGTGGTGAAACACAGTTGATGACAATCATTAATCAAGTTGTGTTTGTGTTGTGTTTGTTAATGTTTTTTTTTTCTTTTAGGGCCTTTTTTCTGAGAGTGTACAAATGGAATCAAATGGTTTCAAACACAGGAGTTTTGAGTCCGACTATTCAACAAACTTAACTGGGACCGTTGCCTTCAGTGGCTGCATACCTGACAATGTCAAAGTCAACAACACCCACAGCTACAATACTAGAGGTAGGACGAATGACAATCTGGTGCCAACATTTTGAAAAAAGATGGGTAAATTGTCTTTGTACAGCCCTGCCACTACATGGAATGCCCTGACCACTGCCCTCAGAAATGCAATTCCGTTGTAATATCGTACTGTACATGCAGTATTGCACGAGTACCTTTCACAATTTGAAAGACAAAAAAATATATTTTTGGTTCCAGACCTAATGTGAAAAGGGTCTTATTTATATGCACTATGACAACATTGAATTATTGTATAATGGGACTTCATGTAATAGAGACACTGTTACATTAAAATTGTATATGCAACCACAATTTCATGAAAGTATGAAACGTAACACTGAGATTGCAATCATGTGGATTTAAGTTCTACCAACTAAAACTGTTAAGATGAAATTTCCCTTGAAGGATGTTGGGTCTTATTCATCATCGAATATGATGTTAGAAGAAATTAGCCACTGTGTGAACATGGTGACAACATGCATGCGTTGCGTTTCAGGGGCCGACATCAGGACGGTAAACATGAAAGAACTGACATCAGGGGTCCTGCATACCAAGTTCTGGGTGGTGGACAAGAAACACTTCTACATCGGTAGTGCGCACACTGTCTGCACTTGCAAAATAGGGACAAAATTATTTAAGCATTCAACCTTTGGGGCGGGCCTTCTCTAATCTGTTAAAAACAGACAAAAACAAACAATTTTCAATGTATCATCCATTTATAGATTTACCTTTGCAGTAGCCAAGCACGTTCCCCATCAAACATTTATAGTTTTAAGTTGGTTGTAAGTTGTCCAAATTATCTGTCAGGCGATTCCCACTTCCTCATTTTCCCTGTTTTCCCGGTTCCTGACCTTTGCTGACTCATCGTTGTGTCAAAGCCAAAGTCCTGAAGAGTAAATGGCTCTCGCCAACAGGAAACATGTTCCATTTATTAAAGGGTCTCCACTATGAGTTTTTCATGACCTTTTCATGTTTTTACCAACCCTAGTGTGTTTTTATACTGCAAAAGGTTGTTTCTTAAAGAGTCAGACCTATATTGAGGAAAATCTGTGGTTTTCTGTTTGTGTCTGAAAGGAGGTGCATGAATGGTCACTCTCAGATTCTTCTGTTTAGTGGTGTCACTAAAATTTTATAATTTTTTATCTTTAACTTTGTCTCCGCTCAAAGGACATTTCTGGTACTGCACCCAAAGAGCACACTGAGTGGTGTTTGAATTCAGGTTGGTGCCTTTAATGGCAATACTATAGAGAATAATTTATGTGGATAAAAATGACAAAAAAAACAACAACAAATCTTTACAAAACTCTATGTATGGTGTCCCTCCTCAATCTCCATTCAACTCACTTGTAAATATAATAGTAGTTTGTGTTAGTGATCAAACATAATGTGACTCGTATAATAGTAGAGATGCCCGATATTGATATCCCGATTGATATATTGATATCCCGATATTATCCAACTTCTAATTCCTGATACCGATATCAACCGATATCAACCGATACCGATATATGCGGCCTCCAGTGGTGGAAAAATAACAGAAACTATTACTATACAAATATTTAATATAAATAAACATTTAGTATAAATACGAATTCATGTTATAGCCTAGAAATACTCCATACAACTATAAATTCAACATGTAGCCTACTTGAGTAAAGTACAAAAGTAATGGTATAAACATGACCGTAGCGCTGAGTCTACATCTCTGTAAATAGTCATAATTTCCAGTTTGTAAATACCGATACCGATATTTTCCGATATGAAATTTGAAAGCTTTTATTGGCCGATAATATCTGCCATCTCTATATAATAGTATAATAAAAGCAGGTCATTTGTGGGGAAAAGATGTGATATATCAATATATCAAAACGAATTTCAGCATAATTAGGAATTGCAATATAAATGGATCCAGAACCCTAAATATCAATATTGTATCCTGGTGAGCTTTGTGAATCGTCCCACACTAATCTGAACGTGCCCATTCATGCGCCCACATTAAGGCACAGAAAATCACAGATTCACAAATATGGGGATAACAACATCCACAGAAGTTTGTTAATTTGCATTCTTGTTGCATTATTGCATTGTTGTTTTTGTTGATTTTGAAAAGAAGATAGCTACATTTTCTGTCTACAGCCCTAGCTGCCACTACGTGGAATGCCTTGGCTACTTTCCTCAGAAATGCAATTCCTTTATAATATTTGTTAAGTAACATTTTCTAACACAGCGGTTTAGATTCCAAGGACTGGATTTATTCATGGGTCATTTACAATGACTGAAACATCTATAGCAGGGGTCGGCAACCCAAGATGTTGAAAGAGCCATTTTCGACCCAAATATTAAATTCAAAATCTGTCTGGAGCCGCATTTTATTATTTTTTTCCTGAGAGTGTGCAAATGTGAACCAAATGGACCCTGGCGGGTCCATTTGGTTCCATTTGCACACTCTCAGAAAAAAATGTCCTCAAAGAAAAATCATGGTGAAACACAACCTTTCTTCAGAAATGGAGTTTCTAAAAATATAAATTTTACAGGACTCCATTTCTAGTCCACACAACATATCTAAGGTATAATAATGACATAGTAAACTGAGTGAACCTTTGAAAATGGGTGGTTCAGATTGAAAGCTCCACCTCTGATAACTGCTGGGCTTTTTTGACATGGCCAAGTGCTACTTTAACTGGCAACTGTCAGACAGTGCAACGCGTTTTGGGTGAGTGAAATGTTTATATTATTTTGGTGTGGATCACCCCAGTGTGTATGTAATAATGCTACAGCCAGGGAGCAACTAGGGCTGTGTTCTGGAGCTGCATGCGGCTCCTGAGCCGCAGGTTGCTGACCCCTGATCTATAGCTTTGACATTGTATGAGTAAGGGATAACAACACCCAACGAATCAGTGATTTGTTTTCTAATAAATGATTGAGGGGCAGCCGAGGTCAGTTGGTAGGAAAAAAAAACACCGGTTTGATGGCTTAATACAGTGGTTTTCAACCTTTTTCATACCAGGGCCCACTATTTATTCATAATTTGATCCACGGACCACCATTTGATGACATTTTAGCCCCACAAACCGAAAACCCAAAGATTTCTAATGTTTTTATCTACAATTCCAGGCTGGACTTTGAAAACATAACAGGCAAACATAAAACTCTAGTTGTGTAGATTTGGGCTGGTTCAGATGATGAATATTTTAACTCTTGAGAGCGTAAAAATGAAACCAAATCGACTCACAAGGGTCCATTTGGTTTCATTTTTCCGCTCTCAAAGAGTTAGATCTGGATGACCTGGTTAGCCAACTCTCCATCATTTAGCCTGGGGACCACCTGGAATCCTCTCAGGGACCACTGGTGGTCCCTGGACCAGCGGTTGAAAACCACTGGCTTAATACATTAATAAATGACTAATAATTCACAGAAATAGTACATATCATGGCTGTACATAATAAGGCTATGTTTATTTTTTACCAATGGAAACATCCTAAAAAGTTAATAATTTAATTGGATTTCTATTTTACATTCAGTGTTATTTTCCCACAAATGATTATTGGAAAAATCGACTTGTGCACCAGAATTAACTGTCTCAAAATGTTTTTTTTTCCTCCTAGGTGCATAGATGAGGAAGTTGCTGACAACCTGATGGTGGTTGCTGCAGGAGAGTAGCCAGCGATCGGTCAAGCCCTGCGTGATGCCAAGAGTTGCCACCAATCGCTTCGAGGGTAATTCTACCTGTAAAAAACCCCACCCACTCCCGCGGTTGAGTGGTGGAGAATTGACTATCAGGTGGGCAGGGACACAAATTAGCTGCACCTGGCAGCTACCTGTGTATATAGGCTCCAGCAGAGCACAGACAAACATTTGTCTCAGGAGGTGCTGGTAGCACCACATCATGCAGCCACAGATGCATTATTGTAAGTTTCTCATGTTCTTTTCTGAATACCTCATTTGTTGTATGGTGTGTTTTGATGTAGTTAATTTTATTTGGTTATTTAGTTACTGTATTTGTATTCTGATTTCAATTGTTGTATTTGTATTCTTTTCCATCAGTTACAAAATCATCTGTCAAGCCAATGTCATACCACCATCTGTTCATCTCCAAATTCACCAAATGCCATTAAACACCTCAACCATATACCATCTGCCTATTATTCCATCTGACCACACTCTGATCGGTGTGCTGGTGCCGGAGCACCAACTTGTAAAGATTCCACCAGCAAACTCCATATTACAATATTTTTCATGGTCCTTCGAGCACGGATGCTCTGTCGCCAGATAAAAAAGCCTTAGTAAGCAGATGACTATGGTGAGGGGGGCAAGGATCCCTCCCCAACAACAGCTATGGGCCCTAGCCCCCTCACAGCAGCCCCTCAACTGCAGTTATGGACCTCAGCCCCCACAGTCCAGCCTGTCTTGCCTGTCTACAGCTCCCAGCCTGTCTACAGCTCCCAGCCTGTCTACAGCTCTCAGCCTGCCTCGCCTGCCTACAGCTCCCAGCCTGCCTCGCCTGTCTACAGCTCCCAGCCTGCCTCGCCTGTCTACAGCTCCCAGCCTGCCTCGCCTGTCTACAGCTCCCAGCCTGCCTCGCCTGTCTACAGCTCCCAGCCTGCCTCGCCTGTCTACAGCTCCCAGCCTGCCTCGCCTGTCTACAGCTCCCAGCCTGCCTCGCCTGTCTACAGCTCCCAGCCTGCCTCGCCTGTCTACAGCTCCCAGCCTGCCTCGCCTGTCTACAGCTCCCAGCCTGTCTACAGCTCCCAGCCTGCCTCGCCTGTCTACAGCTCCCAGCCTGCCTCGCCTGTCTACAGCTCCCAGCCTGCCTCGCCTGTCTACAGCTCCCAGCCTGCCTCGCCTGTCTACAGCTCCCAGCCTGCCCAGCCTGTCTACAGCTCCCAGCCTGCCCAGCCTGTCTACAGCTCCCAGCCTGTCTACAGCTCCCAGCCTGCCCAGCCTGTCTACAGCTCCCAGCCTGCCCAGCCTGTCTACAGCTCCCAGCCTGTCTACAGCTCCCAGCCTGTCTACAGCTCCCAGCCTGTCTACAGCTCCCAGCCTGCCCAGCCTGTCTACAGCTCCCAGCCTGTCTACAGCTCCCAGCCTGTCTACAGCTCCCAGCCTGCCCAGCCTGTCTACAGCTCCCAGCCTGTCTACAGCTCCCAGCCTGCCCAGCCTGTCTACAGCTCCCAGCCTGTCTACAGCTCCCAGCCTGCCCAGCCTGTCTACAGCTCCCAGCCTGCCCAGCCTGTCTACAGCTCCCAGCCTGTCTACAGCTCCCAGCCTGCCCAGCCTGTCTACAGCTCCCAGCCTGTCTACAGCTCCCAGCCTGTCTACAGCTCCCAGCCTGCCCAGCCTGTCTACAGCTCCCAGCCTGTCTACAGCTCCCAGCCTGTCTACAGCTCCCAGCCTGCCTCGCCTGTCTACAGCTCCCAGCCTGCCTCGCCTGTCTACAGCTCCCAGCCTGTCTCGCCTGTCTACAGCTCCCAGCCTGCCTCGCCTGTCTACAGCTCCCAGCCTGCCTCGCCTGTCTACAGCTCCCAGCCTGCCTCGCCTGTCTACAGCTCCCAGCCTGCCTCGCCTGTCTACAGCTCCCAGCCTGCCTCGCCTGTCTACAGCTCCCAGCCTGCCTCGCCTGTCTACAGCTCCCAGCCTGCCTCGCCTGTCTACAGCTCCCAGCCTGCCTACACCACCTATAGCCTCCAGCAGCTTGCCCCCACCATCTACGCAGTCACCCCCCAGCCTCAGCAGCTGCTTTCCTCCCCGCCAGTGAGGGGCCTACAGATGGCCTCCACCCCCCAGAAATCGCCGCAGAAGCCGGCCTCCACCTCCCAGAAATCGCCGCAGAAGCCGGCCTCCACCCCCCAGAAATCGCCGCAGAAGCCGGCCTCCACCCCCCAGAAGTCGCCGGCCTCCACCCCCCAGAAGTCGCCGGCCTCCACCCCCCAGAAGTCGCCGCAGAAGTTGGCCTCCACCCCCCAGAAGTCGCCGGCCTCCACCCCCCAGAAGTCGCCGGCCTCCACCCCCCAGAAGTCGCCGCAGAAGTTGGCCTCCACCCCCCAGAAGTCGCCGGCCTCCACCTCCCAGAAGTCGCCGGCCTCCACCTCCCAGAAGTCGCCGGCCTCCACCCCCCAGAAGTCGCCGCAGAAGTTGGCCTCCACCCCCCAGAAGTCGCCGGCCTCCACCCCCCAGAAGTCGCCGGCCTCCACCCCCCAGAAGTCGCCGGCCTCCACCCCCCAGAAGTCGCCGGCCTCCACCCCCCAGAAGTCGCCGGCCTCCACCCCCCAGAAGTCGCCGCAGAAGCCGGCCTCCACCCCCAAGAAGTCGCCGCCACCAGTCTACTCCCTGACACCGGCCTCCTCCCCCCTCCTCCAGCAGGAGTCGCTGATCATCCCCGGCACCAGCTCCCCATACGCTGTGATTCCACACCCAGGGCTCCCTCCAGTCCAGTTTCCAACAATGATACACTTCCAGGACCCCCACTGCCACCAACTCCCCGACTGGCTGAACCCCCTTGGTCGCCCTCCAGATTCCCCCCAATCAGCTACAACCCGGACCTTTTCCACCCTTTCACCCCCCAGCAGTATATGCCCATCATGGGGCGGATAGGAGAACAGACTTTGTCGTCCCAGCCAGCCACAAAATTAAGGACGTTTATTGTAAATAATCAAAATTATATATTTTGATGGGGCGGCTGTAAAAAACCCCACCCACTCCCGCGGTTGAGTGGTGGAGAATTGACTATCAGGTGGGCAGGGACACAAATTAGCTGCACCTGGCAGCTACCTGTGTATATAGGCTCCAGCAGAGCACAGACAAACATTTGTCTCAGGAGGTGCTGGTAGCACCACATCATGCAGCCACAGATGCATTATTGTAAGTTTCTCATGTTCTTTTCTGAATACCTCATTTGTTGTATGGTGTGTTTTGATGTAGTTAATTTTATTTGGTTATTTAGTTACTGTATTTGTATTCTGATTTCAATTGTTGTATTTGTATTCTTTTCCATCAGTTACAAAATCATCTGTCAAGCCAATGTCATACCACCATCTGTTCATCTCCAAATTCACCAAATGCCATTAAACACCTCAACCATATACCATCTGCCTATTATTCCATCTGACCACACTCTGATCGGTGTGCTGGTGCCGGAGCACCAACTTGTAAAGATTTCACCAGCAAACTCCACGTTAGAACATTTTTTCACTACCTATTATCAACATTGTCCTCATTGAAAATGGCTCTGAAAGAAAAAAACATTAACATGGTGAAACACAACTTGATGATGTCATCAAGTTTCACCATGTTAATGCTTTTTTTCAGACCTCCATTCCTTGGAAACACACAATGGGGGAACTTTTTTTCTTGCATCTTCGTTCCACATTCCAGTGCTTGGTTACCGAGGTTAGTAACTTGGCATTACACTATAGATACAGGGGCGGATCATCTAGGCATGGGCTTGGAGGGGCAATGCCCCCCTAAATGCCCAGTCTGCCCCACCAAACATGCAAAACAACCCAAGGTATTTCAAATGAAACTGCTTATATTTAAAATGATATGAAACACTACTACTGCTACTAACTAAAATTGTTGCACCACTAAACCAACGGCATTTCATCATTCAAGTCAAAACAGAAATCTCTGAGTCAGACCTTTAGCTTTATGCATGCTGCGTGTCTGTTGCAACTTCAACAACAACTGATGTTATTATTGATGTTTTATTTGCCTAATATAAGTCCCGTAACAACCTGTGAAACATCTATACGGCAGATGAACAGATATAGCAGCACAGGCGACCGACAGCTGTTTTTTTGTACACTTATTTAATTAAAGTGGAATTTCATCCATTTTCGAAAATCATACAAATGGAACCAAATGAACCCTAATGCATCCATTTGGTTCCATTTGTAGACTCGGAAAAATAGATCCTAAAAGCAAATCCATTAACATGGTGAAACACAACTTGATGTCATCAAGTTTTGTTTCACCATGTTTTTTTTTTTTTGTCAGACCTCCATTTCTAGGAAACACAGAATGACACAGAATGTTTATCATGTCCTTCCAACTCTGAGGTATATCAATGACATACTGTAAATGTTGAAAATGGCTAGAATTCCCCTTAAGGCCTTGATCTCATGCTATGTTTTTGATTAGCCACACTTGTATGGACTGCTACTGTTAGGATAAGACGTACAGTATATATGTTTTAATGTTAGTTAATCGATATTCCAAAGACCTTTTAATCTCATCACATCAACAGATGAGTACGAGTATAGTTATTAGATGGCCGGCTTGCTTGCAACTTCCGCAGCTGGATTTGTGCCAAAACTAATATGGGCTAAATCAAACACTGATCGTGGTGTTTTGTTTTTTTTTTTTTTTTTTTTCCTTTTGCTTGAATTCCAGCTCGCCCCTAACTGGGTACCAGGACTGCAAGCCTCACCTCATCCACAGCCTGGGCATCCCGTTGCTGGACAACAACAAAAACCATCACAGTGCCACTTCAAGCCTGGCCTGCACCCCACTCCACTCCACCCCACCAGCTCCAGCTACCCACGATGCAACAGCACCTCTAGCCCTTCCATGTCCTCGCTCACGCCATCCTGCACTCCAGCCCGCGCCTCTGCGATTCTGCCGTCGTCCAGGGGTGTACAGCTAAATCAGGGTTTTTCAACAGGTGGCTTTGACATTGTATGAGTAAGGGATAACAACACCCAACGAACCAGTGATTTGTTTTCTAATAACTGATTGAGGGGCAGCCGAGGTCAGTTGGTAGGAAAAAAAAAACACCGGTTCGATGGCTTAATACAGTGGTTTTCAACCTTTTTCATACCAGGGCCCACTATTTATTCATAATTTGAGCCACGGACCACCATTTGATGACATTTTAGCCCCACAAACCGAAAACCCAAAGATTTCTTCTGTTTTTATCTACAATTCCAGGCTGGACTTTGAAAACATAACAGGCAAACATAAAACTCTAGTTGTGTAGATTTGGGCTGGTTCAGATGAATATTTTAACTCTTGAGAGCGTAAAAATGAAACCAAATCGACTCACAAGGGTCCATTTGGTTTCATTTTTCCGCTCTCAAAGAGTTAGATCTGGATGACCTGGTTAGCCAACTTTCCATCATTTAGCCTGGGGACCACCTGGAATCCTCTCAGGGACCACTGGTGGTCCCTGGACCAGCGGTTGAAAACCACTGGCTTAATACATTAATAAATGACTAATAATTCACAGAAATAGTACATATCATGGCTGTACATAATAAGGCTATGTTTATTTTATACCAATGGAAATATCCTAAAAAGTTAATAATTTAATTGGAGTTCTATTTTACATTCAGTGTTATTTTCCCACAAATGATTATTGGAAAAATCGACTTGTGCACCAGAATTAACTGTCTCAAAATGTTTTTTTCCTCCTAGGTGCATAGATGAGGAAGTTGCTGACAACCTGATGGTGGTTGCTGCAGGGGAGTAGCCAGTGATCGGTCAAGCCCTGCGTGATGCCAAGAGTTGCCACCAATCGCTTAGAGGATAATTCTACCTATTATCAACATTGTCCTCATTAAAAATGCCTCTGGAAGAAAAACATTAACATGGTGAAACACAACTTGATGATGTCATCAAGTTTCACCATGTTAATGCTTTTTTTCAGACCTCCATTCCTTGGAAACACACAATGGGGGAACTTTTTTTCTTGCATCTTCGTTCCACATTCCAGTGCTTGGTTACCGAGGTTAGTAACTTGGCATTACACTATAGATACAGGGGCGGATCATCTAGGCATGGGCTTGGTGGGGCAATGCCCCCCTAAATGCCCAGTCTGCCCCACCAAACATGCAAAACAACCCAAGGTATTTCAAATGAAACTGCTTATATTTAAAATGATATGAAACACTACTACTGCTACTAACTAAAATTGTTGCACCACTAAACCAACGGCATTTCATCATTCAAGTCAAAACAGAAATCTCTGAGTCAGACCTTTAGCTTTATGCATGCTGCGTGTCTGTTGTAACTTCAACAACAACTGATGCTATTATTGATGTTTTATTTGCCTAATATAAGTCCTGTAACAACCTGTGAAACATCTATACGGCAGATGAACAGATATAGCAGCACAGGCGACCGACAGCTGTTTTTTTTGTACACTCATTTAATTAAAGTGGAATTTCATCCATTTTCAAGATTTTTTTTTTTCGGAGATCATACAAATGGAACCAAATGAACCCTAATGCATCCATTTGGTTCCATTTGTAGACTCAGAAAATTAGATCCTAAAAGAAAATCTATTAACATGGTGAAACACAACTTGATGTCATCAAGTTGTGTTTCACCATGTTTTTTTTTTTCCAGACCTCCATTTCTAGGAAACACAGAATGACACAGAATGTTTATCATGTCCTTCCAACTCTCTGAGGTATATCAATGACATACTGTAAATGTTGAAAATGGGTAGAATTCCCCTTAAGGCCTTGATCTCATGCTATGTTTTTGATTAGCCACACTTGTATGGACTGCTACTGTTAGGATAAGACGTACAGTATATACTGTATGTTTTAATGTTAGTTAATCGATATTCCAAAGACCTTTTAATCTCATCACATCAACAGATGAGTACGAGTATAGTTATTAGATGGCCGGCTTGCTTGCAACTTCCGCAGCTGGATTTGTGCCAAAACTAATATGGGCTAAATCAAACACTGATCGTGTTTTTTTTTTTTTTTTTTTTTTTTTTTTTTTTCCTTTTGCTTGAATTCCAGCTCGCCCCTAACTGGGTACCAGGACTGCAAGCCTCACCTCATCCACAGCCTGGGCATCCCGTTGCTGGACAACAACAAAAACCATCACAGTGCCACTTCAAGCCTGGCCTGCACCCACCCCACCCCACCAGTTCCAGCTACCCACGATGCAACAGCACCTCTAGCCCTTCCATGTCCTCACTCACGCCATACTGCACTCCAGCCCGGGCCGCTACCATTCTGCCGTCGTCCAGGGGTGTACAGCTAAATCAGGGGTTTTCAACAGGTGGTCCGGTGACCACCAGTGGTCCTTGAGAGGAAAATAAAAATATTCAAAATATTCATCATGTGAATCATCCCAAGTCTACACAACTAGAGAAGGCAGGAGATTAATGGTCATTTTGATCTGTATGCTTGACTGTTTTGTTTTCCCCCAAATCCAGCCTGGAATTGTGGACAAAAGCAAAAGAAATCTTTAGTTTTGGGGGCTGTGGGGCTAAAATGTCCTCAAATGGTGGTCCGTGGCTCAAATGCTGAATAATTGGTGGGCCCTGGTGTCAAAAAGGTTGAAAACCCGCTTAAATGGCAGACCAACATGGGTCCTTGAAATTAAACAGGGCTGAGAATCACTACAGTGTTCTGCTGTTCCCAGAGGCATTAAAGGCCTATTCATAGTCCAGTTTTCCCTGAAGAGGTGACCACTGAAAACTAAAATGTGACATGACACCGTTCTCCACAGGGTGACATCACCTTTCAGTTCTCTCTAGGAGAATTTTGTTGGAGGTGTTGATGCAGTCTCTGTAATGGTGTCTTCTTCTACATTAATTTCACTGTCATGAAACATAAACTCCATAGACCATTTTCCAAAAGGTGAAGCAAAAAAATAAGCTGAAGAAAGTCATCCTGTGTGACACTAGTTTCTTCATTTTTTTTTATTGTGTTGTTAACAGGGAACAAATAGACACAAAAAACATCTGTGCTCAAAGCAACAAACAAAATAAAATATGCGCCATTACTAAATGAAATATACATCACCACTTGCCCTACACACTTGACTTGGTTTGAGCATAGATATTTAAATAATAGAGACAGCATTAAATGTCCTGGAGGTTTTGATGTTGGTGACAGGAATTAGAAACTGCATTTTTAGGAAAGCAGTTCATTCTGTACCCAAATAAAGTCTTAATCTGTATGAATTGAATTCATTTGTGACATAATTTGAGTGTGTGTTTGCCCTTATTAGCAGTGTTTTCAAGTTCTCCCCTTTCTCTGACGTTTCATTCCATTTGTATACAAAGTTTGTACTTGTACTGGTCAATCTAACCCGGAAAAGGAACGAGAGAATCAACTTGAATAAACTTAAGACTTACAGAACTGTGCCATATGCAGATGTTATACAGTGTCTATTGAAAATGACATTGCAGTTATCACTAGTAACACAGATCAGAGTGGAGTCCTTTTATAACAGTGTGTATTTACAGTTCATGGGGATTTTTATGCAGAAACTTGTTCAACCCAGTGAAACGTTTTTGTGTGGTTTCAAAAAGGTCGCTAGGAGGCAGCATTTATAGTCAATCTGGCTTCTTGGCGTAAAGGGATATTCCACAAACAACCTTTGGTCATTTTATGGTCTAGCTAGCCTACTCAGTCTCATGTGAACACCCCACAGTTTATATGTTACTCCATTCACTATTTAGATATTTGATGTTCATTTTAGCTGCCTTCCTTCCTATACAAACCCACTACCTAAAACTTCATTTGAACAATGACAGATTATTTGAAACAACCCATTTTTCTGGTATCTGATATTGTCCTCCTAATACGTGAGAGGGCCGTGGAATTTAATTTACAGTTTTCATTTAGGCCTATTTTTAAAATATTGTTTTGTAAAATGTAGCCCACTCATGCCCACCCAAATGAATAAAACAATATTTTGCAAATAAATGGAAACTGTAAATGAAATTCCACGGCCCTCTCATGTATTCGGAGGACAATTTCAGTCACCAGAAAAAAATATGGGTTGTTTCAAATAATATGTCATGGTTAGAATGGAGTTTTATGTTATGATGGGTTTGTATAGGAAGGAGGCAGATGTGCTGAAATTAACATTAAATATATAAATACTGAATGGAGTAACTTATAAACTGTCTGGTGTGTTCACATGAGACTGAGTAGTTCTACATTTTTAAAGGTAGAATATCTCTTTAAAGGGGAATTCCACGCATTTTCAAATTTTTCCTGAGAGGATGCAAATGTGAACCAAATGGACCCTAGCGGGTCCATTTGGTTCTATTTGTACGCTCTCAGAAAAAAAAGAGGTGTCTAAAGAAATCCACTAACATGGTGAAATACACATACAAATACACATACACAAATAACATTTTCACCATGTTAGTGGTTTTCTTCAGACCTCCATTTCTTGGGAACACAGAATGGGGGAACTTTTTTTATTATCATGTCCACCCAGCACCTCTAGGGTATAATCTTAAGGGTATAATGACATTATTGGAATGCTGAAAATGGGTGGACTTCCCCTTTAATATAATGTAACCACCATAATGATGTTATGGTTACATTACACATTGGCCTCTGTACGTTTTATGCAATTACACCAGTTTACTGAGCTGAGATATTAACAACAATAAAACGCCATATGACATTTTTGGTAACGTTTTAATTAATTTACATTGTCATCATTTCCCCTAACTAAACTGCAAAAAAAAGCAGAAATAAAAATATGTATTTCAAATTGACAAATACACCGACCAATCACCGGCCAGCAACAGCCCACAGTCAAACCAATCAGAGACGCGCCTGGGTTACAGACGACCAATCAGGGCCCTCTCAGCTCTGGCAGATACCGCCGACCAATCAACGGCCAGCAAGTGCCTACAGGCAAACCAATCAGAGACGCGCCTGGCGCTGGGTTACAGCCGACCAATCAGGGCCCTAGCTCGTCACGTGGCTGCTGCCAGGTCAAAATGTTTGAATGTTTCAGATTGTAAAAATCTTTCAGATTGCTCTGAGACTCCTAGAGAAGCAGACGCAGTCACCACACCCCCCGCTTACCAGCGACTTGTTCCAGCAGCAGTTTACCAGCGGATCACCTGTTCAGCAGATCCAGCATTAGAGCCTGAAGGACCGGGCAGACAGCGAGGATACATCGATCGACAACCGACGAGAGGAACCAGGAGGATCCAGCCGTTAACTTGCAGCAGACACAGCTCTGCAACTAACCTTTTCCTCTTCGATCGACGGTGAGTTAAGCTTTTGATTTTCTCCTTACTGTGGCTGCCTGTCGTGGTTGTGGTGTTTAGTGTTTCTAACGGCTGATTGTTGTATTGCTAGTTGTGTCGTTTACTGTGCTTCTTAGTTGTTTAAATACGTCCGTTTGTTGTGTTTCTAACGTCTGCTAGTTGTGTCGTTTACTGTGCCTCTTAGTTGTTTAAAAACGTCCGTTTGTTGTGTTTCTAACGTCTGCTAGTTGTGTCGTTTACTGTGCTTCTTAGTTGTGTTT
The DNA here is from genome assembly GCA_039105355.1 of Benthosema pterotum. Lineage (NCBI taxonomy): Eukaryota > Metazoa > Chordata > Actinopteri > Myctophiformes > Myctophidae > Benthosema > Benthosema pterotum. The sequence continues at coordinate 51,160,987 of CM076977.1, read as the reverse complement.
AAAAACGTCTGTTTGTTGTGTTTCTAACGTCTGCTAGTTGTGTCGTTTACTGTGCTTCTTAGTTGTGTTTAAAAACGTCTGTTTGTTGTGTTTCTAACGTCTGCTAGTTGTGTCGTTTACTGTGCCTCTTAGTTGTGTTTAAAACGTCTGTTTGTTGTGTTTCTAACGTCTGATAGTTGTGTCGTTTACTATGCTTCTTAGTTGTGTTTTAAAACGTCCGTTTGTTGTGTTTCTAACGTCTGCTAGTTGTGTCGTCTCTTAGTTGTGTTTAAAAACGTCTGTTTGTTGTGTTTCTAATCTAACGTCTGATAGTTGTGTCGTTTACTATGCCTCTTAGTTGTGTTAAAAACGTCTGTGTGTTGTGTTTCTAACGTCGTTTTGCAACGTCTGTTTGGTATGGTGTATATAACTTCTGTTACTTTTGCGATCTAGTTCAGTGGTTTTCAACCTTTTTCATATCAGGACCCACAATTCTGCATTTTAGCCAGTTGAGGTTCTGTTTCATTCAGTAAACAATAGTGAATTTTGCCACTATAAACAAGTCACGTGACTATCCATCTGATCCTGGCTTGGCCACAACATATTTTCTGCACCAGCAGGTTTCCTGTAGGATTGCGTTTATGCTGGGTTTAAATTTAGTAGATCTACAAGGTAACAACTTGCAGCATCAATAATATTTGCTTTCTTTCTGTCTTCTTTCACAGGTGTACCACCTTGCCTGCAGCTCTCTCCATCTCTCCCCACCAGCTCTCTCCATCTCTCCCCACCAGCTCTCTCCATCTCTCCCCACCAGCTCTCTCCATCTCTCCCCACCAGCTCTCCCATCTCTCCCCACCAGCTCTCTCCATCTCTCCCCACCAGCTCTCTCCATCTCTCCCCACCAGCTCTCTCCACCTCTCCCCACCAGCTCTCTCCATCTCTCCCCACCAACTCTCTCCATCTCTCCCCACCAGCTCTCTCCACCTCTCCCCACCAGCTCTCTCCATCTCTCCCCACCAACTCTCTCCATCTCTCCCCACCAGCTCTCTCTCCATCTCTCTCCACCTCTCCCCACCAGCTCTCTCCATCTCTCCCCACAACTCTCTCCATCCTCCCCCACCAGCTCTCTCCATCTCTCCCCACCAGCTCTCTCCATCTCTCCCCCACCTCCCCCTCTCTTTCACCCCCCCTCCTCCCCCTCTCTCTACCACCTCCCCCTCCTCCCTCTCTCCCCCTCTCTCTACCACCTCCCCCTCCTCCCCTCTCTCCCCTCTCTCTACCACCTCCCCCTCCTCCCCTCTCTCCCCCTCTCTCTACCACCTCCCCCCTCCTCCCCTCTCTCCTCCCCCTCTCTCTACACCTCCCCTCCTCCCCTATCCCTCCCCCTCTCTCTCTCCCCCTCCTCTCCTCCCCTGTCTGTCCTCTCCTCTACCACCTCCCCCTCCTCCTCCTCCTCCCCCTCTCTCCCCCCTCCTCTCCTCCCCTCTCTCCCCTCTCTACCCCCTCCTCTCCTCCCCTCTCTCTCTCTCTCTCTCTACCCCTCCTCTCCTCCCCTCCTCTCCTCCCTCTCTCTCCTCTCTCTACCCCCTCCCTCTCCTCCCCTCTCTCCTCTCTCTACCTCCTACCCCTCCTCTCCTTCCCTCTCTCTCCTCTCTCTACCCCCCTCCTCCTCCCCTCTCTCACCTCTCTCTACCCCTCCTCTCTCCTCCTCTCTCTCCTCTCTCTACCCCCTCCTCTCCTCCCTCTCTCTCCCCCCTCTCTCTCCCCCCTCCTCTCCTCCCCCCTCTCTCTACCACCTCTCCCTCCTCCCCTCTCTCTCTCCACAGCAGACACCATGGAGCAGTACCAGTGGACGTTGCTGGTCCACCAGCCGTCCAGCTCTGGACGTCGTGCAGGTAAGTTTCGTTCGGCTCGTTCCAGAAGGCAGGTAAGCCAGGTCGTCCGCGTGGACAACCTCAGGAACTGCCGCCTCAGCGAAGACGACCTGGCGGCCATCGCGGCGTGCGTCCCGGAGCTGTACGGGCGCGTGCACCAGGTTAGTGACCTTTCCTCTTTCTCCCTGGTCGACAAGGAGCTCCGCAGGCGTCCGAAGCGGGTCACACCCAGACCTCACATGGGCAGGCCCTGTGAGTGTGTCTTTGACCGACACACCAGGCAGTGGAGGCCGGTGCACTACCAACGCTTGGACCAGCGTACTGGGCGGATGGAGCCAGTCTTCAGACCCGAGTACAGCCACTGTGTCTGCGTTCGGTACGACATCCCCACCAAGAGGTGCGTGCGGGTGCGTCCTCCCATGCCGGCGGCGGCGGTGGTGGCCACCCGAAGCACCGCGCTCTTCCAGGAGTTCTCCAGGCGGCTGGTGACTCCGACGCACCCTGAAACTCTGACACCACCGACCTCCCGGTGGAGCGACCGTCGAGGCAACCAGTTTGACCTGGTGGAGGTGAACGGCCAGCGGCTGTCTAGGGTCACCTCGGCGGTCTCCACCACGTGGGAGCTGGGCGGACGGGTCGTCCCGCGCCAGTGGAGGGTGTCGGTGTACCGGCCAGACGGACAGATGCAGCTGTCCGTCTTCTGCAGCTTCCCCGGAGAGGCGGTACGGAAGCGTCTCTTCTTGAGCGACGAGGCGGAGGCGCCTACTAGTCTCGAGACGCGGGACGCCTTCGTCCACTCCTCCGAGGGAGCATCGAGCGAGGCCCTGCTCGAAGCCAGACCAGCCTAAGACTGTGAACCTTGGGTGGGAAAAAAATGGGTTACAAAATCCTGGGATACAATTTTTTATTGGCACTGGGTGAAAAAATGGGTTACAAATTCATGGGATACATTTTTTTAATTGGCACTGGGTGAAAAATGGGTTCCAAAATCACGGGGCTGAAAAATGTGAACTGGGTGTAAAGGTAAGTATCTTAGATAGCATTTTTATGTAGACTTAGATAGCGTTCGTAAACTTGTAGCATTTGATGTAAACATAGCACTTGTATACACGGTTTAAGCAGCCTATATACTGTAGATTCTTTACTGTCTTGTTCGTCACTTATGTATGTTTTACATGAACTCATGTATATGATATAGTCCGTGCTCCGTAGATGTGCAACTGGTACAGGTGGGTTTAACTTTTAACATAATTTAATTATGGTCACATTAGACAGCACTTCCAAGGCCGATGCAGGTCTAAGACTTTGATCATCTGGATGTTCAGGTAAAGTTGAGACGGGTGATCTCTGATGTTCAACTGGTACAGGTAGGTTAATCTTTTTGTACAGTTATCCCCCCCACCCCCTCCTCTCCTCTCTCTACCCCCTCCTCTCCTCCCCTCTCTCTCCCCCTCTCTCCCCCTCCTCCCCTCTCTCTCCAGTGTGTTCACAGGTTTCTACAGACTGAGTCTAGATGCCTTGGATTGTACGGTGATGAGTACAAGCTAGGGCTGCAACTAACCATTATGTTCAGAATTGATTATTCAGGCCATTATTTAAGTGATGAATCAGTTAATCGGATTATGGTACTGCTGTACTTAAGTTTAAAATGTATTTATTTATTTATTTATTTATTTATAATGTATTTATTTATTTATTTATTTTACACATGTTCCAACGACATAGTTAATTAGTTAATATTGTTAATATTATTCTTGATAATGTAATCATTGCTATGTGCCATATTTATTTTTTGTAAGCGGTGTGGTCGCACGTTAAGCGATCAGTGTCAACTAATATAACAAGTGTTTTTTCTTTACAGGTTTCTACGGATGTCTGGTGGATAGCATGGAGCGCCATTCAACCCTGTGCCAACTAAAACTAACAAGTGTTTTTCTTTGCAGGTTTCTACCGAGTGTGCGATTTCCCCACCCATACTAACAATTACAGTATGTTCAGTTTGCAGGTTTCTACCGATGTCCGGCGGGCTAAAGGCCTATTCAGAGTTTGATTTTCGGTGATCACCACGACCACCATGACCACCGTTGCCTACCATATGATGTCATACCACGGCACCGCAAACACCGCTCTTTCCACCCTCTCTGATTTTTGAGCTAAACCAATCACATTGGCTGGGAACCACCAGGCAATGTTGATTGGCCCTGAAGTTTGGAGCAGGATCTTTTTGACAGCTCGAGACATAAAATAAAAGAAACCCACAATAGCGCGAGAAGAAAGAAGGAATTATTGACAGACAATGACATAAATAGACTAGATCAACTCTATGGAGTTTCATGCGTAACACTTGCGCGTTATACACAAATAGGTAGCCTACTTGTGCGTGAGCGGAGCAGGCGAATCAGAAATGAACACATTATGTCATCAATCACGTCACCAATCGGAATACCCTGAGGGACAACCAACCGTGCACCGTACACCACCGTGCAAAAAACGCTTAACTTAACGCAAGTAAAAAGGAAAGATACATAAAAGCACTAGAAAGCATTATAATTGAGGCAGGTACGCAGTAGAGAGAGAAAAGGGGGAGGGGAACATAAACAATAATGGACATGAGGAGGGAAAGAGGACGGGCGAGGTGGTGGTGGTGGTCTATGAATAGTGGTGGTTGCGGTGGTCTGAGCAGTCGTTGCGGTGATCACCATAAATCTAAACTCTGAATGAGCCTTAACCCCCCCCCCCCACCACCACCACCTACCCAAAGTGGGTGGTGTGTGGGGGGGGTGGGGGTCACCTCCCATGGGCTGCCACCTTGGCGTGGTGGAGGTGCTTACGATCCTTGTGATCAAACTAAGGGCAGCCCCTAAGATAAAACAAGCCTTTTACAGAAATCAGTCTGCACAAGGTACCAGAAGACTCGCATGGGACCTCCTAGAACAATGAAACGAAGAAAGAACTAGATCTCTGCTTCTTACCAAGGCGACACACAGGTATCTGATCATCATATTCTAGGTTTTGATACAGATTTGCATAAATCATTGCTATTGAACACCCTTTTTGTCTCTGTTTTGAAAATATTGAACCAGTGGAAAGTAGAATTATTACCGGTACTGAAAAACTAAAATCCATTTTGGCCACAGAGGTCCACTATTTATTCTGCATTTTAGCCACGGATCACCATTGGGTTACCAAATTATGGGATAATAATTTGTATTGGCACTGGGTGAAAAAATGGGTTAGATTTTTTTGTTAATTCCTTTATGTAAGTCTGCTAAATCCAAGAGTCCAAATCTTGGGCTATCATTTTTGTTAACATTTGGGGTGTTTAATGTAGCAGTGATTTTCAACCATTTTCATACATGTTCATTCATGTTAAATTCCTTGTTAATTCCTTGATGTAAGTCTGCTAAATGTCTAAATTGTTAAAGAGTTGAGGCGGTCGATTTCTGTGGATGTGCAACTGTTACAGGTAGGTTTAACTTTTAACATTAATTAATAACGGTCACATTAGAAAGTAGTGTACACTTCCAAGGCTGATGCAGGTCTAAGACTGATCATCAAGGTAAAGTAGAGACGGATGATCTCTGTTGATGTTCAACTGGTACTCCCCCCACCCCCCAAAAAAACAACAAAATGTGTTTCAGTTTGTTCACAGGTTTTAGCGACGGAGTTCATCACTGCTGCTGCTCAGTGTCATCTTCACTATTCAGTTGGCCTTGCGTCTGGCAGGCTAAAAACAATGAAACAACAAAAACTAAAGTGTTTTTCTTTGCAGGTTTCTACTGATGTCTGGTGGATAGCTTGGAGGTCCACAATTGCATAATGTTTTTGATGCAGGAGCTGAAACGTGGATGGCTGTCCATAAGATGTGCACAGCTGGATGGAGGGAGAACAGAAATACAGGTGTTTCCATCGCCCCATTCTTTATTTTTCACCCTTCATTTCTCAAGTTTGGGACTTTTACTCAAGCGAGTTAATCTGTCTAACCCTTAATTTGGGACACCATATACATTAGTACAGCAGAATGCAAGGTCTACATTTACACAATTGGTATTGCTGAATTCACTAAGAACAACACCTTTTCTTTTTAATAAGCAGACATTAAAGCAACCATTTGTCACAGCACATGTGACCTGTAAGCCTTCTTTTCCTCGTCAGTAGTGTGAAGCTAACTTCCTTCTGTAAAGACTCACATCTACTTGTAAGTGCGACTTAGCAAGGACTTTACAAATCTATGATTTGTTCAATTTCAGGTGCACCCCGCACCAAACAGGCGTCGGATCGGTTCGAGTCTTATCGAACATGCCATGAAGGTGACAGATGACCAAACGGTAAAATACCAAGTGCTGATGTCATTGCTGGAGTGCAAAGCCATGCCGCCAACATTGCTCCAACACTGAAGCCCCCAAAGGAGGAGGTAATTCTTGCCCACAGGTTAGACGCAATTAGACTCTTGTGGCTTGCTTTCAGAATATGATGGACAATGTTTTGACCCCCAGTACATTCAAGGGTCTTTTATGGACTTCAGGGAACTGAACATTTTGCATGGCAAGTTGCAATACATTCCCTTCCTCAATTCCTTGTTGGGATGTTTAGACATGTTAGGTCTGTGAGTCTGTTTGTGTGGTAAAGTGGTAAAATCAAAACAGCCAAACAGCTTTGTCACACCCACCAAGTTTTGACTCATAGTTTTGACTTTGGTCATAAGACCTGATACCTAAGACAATGAAAATAGGCCCCGAAGTTTTAAATAAGAACTGGGTGCACAGAATGGCAATACTATGAAGTAACTGAGCTAGGGACTGATTTCAGTCTTAAGATATGCATAGTGGTGATTTATTGAGATCAGAGCATATTTGAAAATATATACGTAAATACATAAATACAGTTTCAGTCTTGAGAATTTCTTTGGCTTTAAGCTCTGTGTACGATGCTCACTAGTCACTTGTAAGCTTCGCACACGATTGCGAAATGTTATTGACCAACCAACCAAACAAACACATGACTAAATACATAAATAAGGTGTCAGCATCAGGCTGAAACGATAGTTGTCCATGTTAATGCATAGGCCATATAGGTTATATGCCACATTATTTCCAGAACTAAATCCATTCCTCATGAGCGCAGACAGACAAAAGTAGGAGGATATATGATAGTTAATCTTAATAATTAATAATTGAGATAGTTAATCTTAATAATTAATCTTAAAACAAATTCCCCCTGGACCATTAATCAATATAGGGCTGATGAATGTATATGATTGATATATGCCTAGCTTTTTTATTAATATGTCATTTTTTAGAAAAGGCTTTTATATTATAATTGTCAAACAGCAGAGGTTGAACTTAAATAAATACATTGCATTAGGCCCCATGATTTTTCAAATTAAAAAAGGGTAATTTTTTGTGCTCCATTTGTGCTAAATTGTGTCGTAAATTTCAGAATTTGTGCTGCTACCATTCTGGAGATAATTGAATTTATATGTCCTGAGCTTTGCCAATCTTGCATCCCGCACTTTGTGCCGCTGAAATCAGCATTTGTGCTGTTTTTTTATTGATTTTATATGAATATTTATATTTGCACCTGTACCTGGCAGGGTGCAGGATCATAACCAACTCTGACACCACTCTGATGTTGTCCACTAGAGAGTGGTTGGTAATGTTTATGAGCCTATGAGGACATCTACTGGTCAAATCTGGTACAAACTGGTACAAAAACTTCCTTAAAGTTCTATGCATGGTGATAGTGAAGAAGCATCTTTGAAATATTGCTCAGCCAGGCTTTGCAAATATTTCAAAGATGCAGTGTAATGTAATTTGCCTACAAACCGAGCATTTACTACATGTATGAAGTAAATTGGGTAGCTTGGTGAGGAATACAAAGGCTTACCCTTTTGTCTACACTGTGAAACAAACACCAGGCAGTGTGTTGCACTGCCCTGAGCTGTATCCAGACATCCCTGTAGATAGTATATTTCACTATAGTGTGACTGCAATGGATCAAACTGGTGATTAGTTTCCTAGAGAAGTGTAGATACTGCAACATTTACACCATACGTGACAGTGGTTTAATTTGTCTGCACACTTTATATTTATGTTCAGGTAAATCGTGTTAAGAATTGGCTCGGTCTCCTGAGCTCCATAGTGAGGAATACAATGTCATACCTTTTGGTGCACGTTGTGGGACACCAGCAGGGGCGGTTACAACATTTCCCAATTGGGGGGGGGGGGGGCAAGAGAAAATGATATGGGGGCGGCTTCATCGCCCGTGGCGCGGGTGATGAAGAGCTACTTCGTTAAATCAGATCAGAGCTACTTCGTTAAAATTTGGAATGCCACATTGTGGAATCATATTGGCTATGATGATTAATGGCATGCACGTAAAGCTAAAGTAAGCTAACTAACCAGTCACAAGCCTGAGATGAGTCATAAACGTCCTATCCATAGTAGGTCCGTTTTCGGTGAAGACTAGTACTCACTCAAACCAATGTTAGGATTCAACATTTTCCACCACTGTTCTAAATGGCAATCTACAAGTACATTTGGGATGCATTTTACATTAAAATATTAACCTTTCTAAAAGTTTAATATGAGAGGTCCATAATAAAATGAAATGTAAAATGCTGGTATAAAGCCTACACAACATAAGTTGTGTAGATTTACAAGTTTCCTAATTCAGTACTGCTGTTAAATAGGCCTGCACTACTGTTGGCAGAGTGACAGTGGGTAGGCTGTTCAAAATGATCACATGAGGAAAAAATGGACTGGGTAGCACGCACATCTCAAAAAATGTTGACAGGTGCTGGACAATATATGTACATATAGAAAGAAGAAAGATGTCCGCACACTGTTCTTGAGCTCCATTAACTTTATTCTGTTTAGGTTTCAACGTTTCGACCCCATTCGGGTCTTCTTCAGGAATCGTTAATGGAGCTCAAGAACAGTGTGCGGACATCTTCTTTCTCCAAAATGATCACATCGCCATATTTCCAAAAGTCTGAACTGACATGACAAATGAAATGGACAACATGGTACGGTATTAATATGAACAACATTTAATTAAAACACTAGTACATGTCAAACTAGGCAGCCATCAATGTGTCACTCTAGGTGTGCGTGATATGGTGACAAATGTCACTTGTGATTAAGATTTCATACCATAAAAGGCATCAATCATGACATGACATGGCATTTTTTTTTCTGAGCTCTAGCTGGGTGCATGAAAAACAAACCACAAGCTGTAAAATGCAGCCAGACGTCCCCCAGCTTACAACATGAACACGGATGATCCCTCCCTGTGTGGTCCTGGATGTCGCATGAAGTTGTTGATCATCCGATTTTGACAGGCGAGTCACTCACAATGTCAACTGATTAAATGTGAACATTATGAATTATACACTCCCCTCCCATAGGCCTAATGCAATGTATTTAAGTTCGACCAAAGCTATTTGGCAATTATAATATAAAAGTATTTTCTAATGAACAAATGCTCACTCATCTTTGCAAATGAAATAATGTTTTTAAAAAGCTAGGCATATATCGATCATATACCGGTATATTAATCAGCACTATCGAGGGGAAGTCTGTTTTTAGATTAATAATACTATAACCATCATATAACATTCCACTGTGTCTGTGCTCATGAATGGCTTTAGTTCTGGAAACAATGTGGCATAACCATTAACATGGACAATTTTATTTATTTATTTGTTTCTTTGTTTTTTTTTATGATTGTTTGTTTGGTTAAAACAAACAAACATGGTTTCACACTCACGTGCGAAGTTTATAAGTAAGGATATGGCTGGCACTACAACTTGATGACTTCATCAAGTTGTGTTTGTTAATGATTATTTTTTTGGGACCTTTTTTCTGAGGTTGTACAAATGGAACCAAATGGACCCTAACGGGTCCATTTGGTTCCATTTGTATTCCATGCCTAGATCCATGCCTGTGTTCCATGCCTAGATCCAGCCCTGGCAGGGAGTTTTGGCTCTGGTTGTCAAATCTTTTTATTTCCAGGCCTTTGAAGTGGATGTATTTGGCTGTAGACACCCCCCAGGCTGAACATTCTACAGTGCTCTGCATGTAAATATAGATGAAGCTCCATTATATTATTGTGTTGTTTGACCCTTGACCTTTAAAACTTCATTATGTAACGTAACTTTATTCTTCTACATTGGATTTGAACTCAGTTCCCTGCTCAAGCACTCATTTCTTTCTCATTGAGCTAATAGAGCAGACATTCTTGCTCGGAGCATAAATCGGTATAGGTATAGATCTAGGGGCGGATCTAGGCATGGGCATGGGGTGGGGGCAATGCCCCCCTAAATGTCCTGACTAAACATGAGGGCCTGCAAAACAACCCAAGATATTTCAAATTAAAGTGCCTATATTTAAAATGATTTGAAACACTACCACTGCTACTAACTAACTACAGCTGTGTCACCACTAAACCAACAGCATTTCATCATTGAAAACAGAAAACTCTCTGAGTCAGACCTTTAGCTTTATGCATGCTGCGTGTCTGTAACTTCAACAACAACTGTTATTATTGATGCTTATACTTGCCTAATAAAAGTCCTGTAACTGAAAAAGCGATGAAATTGGGAAATGTTACATCCGCCCCTGTATAGATCAGGTCTAGCTTCTGTTTTTTTCTAGATGCATGTCTAGTGTACTGTATACTTTCTTGCTTGTGTCATTTTTGTCCTTTTCTGATCACAGCGATCTGTGTCCCAAAGGAGCTGCTTGGCAGATTGGTCTTGCTTGAGGACATGAATAACTAGTCCCTGGTGGTCCCCAGCCTGCTCTTAAGGTCCATGCTGGTCCACACTGTGCACTGTGCCTGGAGGACCCCTTTTCTGTCTCCTGGCTGGAGAGAGTGAACTTCATCAACCTCAGGAAGGTACAGAGGTTAGACTCACCACAGAGCTGTGTGCACTAGAACAGTTTGGGACGTCCCTTTTTGGACAGGTTGCAAATGGGGCCAGTATTTAACCTTTAGATCAGGGGTTTTCAACCTTTTTTCATACCAGGGCCCACTATTTAATCAGAATTTGAACTACGGACCACCATTTGATGACATTCTAGCCCCACAGACTCCAAAACTAAATAATTATTTTGATTTTGTCTGCTATAGACCTGCACAGTGACGTCACCAACCCTGTTCCACTAGTGGATTCTTCATTCATTTTCCTCATAGACTTTTCGGAAATGGCTAATAAAAACACGATTGCACCGCGGCCAAAGCCAACTCGGGTCGTGACAAATCATGACAACAAACACAACATCGTCAGATAATATCTAATTAGCAAGAAGTAGAAAACGGCATGATACAAGACTTTTTGTTTCGTTTTTCATCTTAGAAATTATTTGATTGTCCCAAAAGTTTGTGTGTGCCATCATGATTCGTCACGACCCGAGTTGGCTTTGTCCGCGGCGTAATCGTCTTTGTATAAATTATTTTTGAAAAGTCTATGAGAAAAATGAATGGGACAGGGGCGGTGACGTCACTGCAGGTCTATTTCAGGCTGGATTTCGGAGAAAACAAAACAGGAAAATGCACAGATCAAAATGATCTTACTAATGTACACGATGAAATACATAAAAGTCATCAGGCAGCAAGATTCATGCAGAATTTCCTTTTCCCTCAAAAGCTGCAGGCTTTTATTGTTGTCCTTTGAAGATGCAACCCATGTAAAATAATGTGTCACCCTGCAAGTTTAAAGGGGGTTCCAACATGAATTTAAAATGCATGTACTGTATATCAATGACTTATAGTGGTAAGGGACTATTAAAATTGGTATTTTAAGCGACATCACTAATGGGAGTATCTGAACGTGGTCATTCATGAGCACACCAGGGTTATTATAGTTATGGATTTTTCTTTTTTAATTTAGTTTTAATTTGTTTTTAGGGTGCATTTGCTAGTTTTTTATTTAGTTTTTATTTTTTGTAAATAGTTTTAGTTTCAGTTTTTTTTTTTTCATAGCATAGTTTTTTGTACTTTGGTATCGTCGGGTACCGTATGATGCTGAAAACTGCTACGTTTATAAAAAGTTTATATTATAATTGTCTGAAAGTCATATACATATTGATAAAAAAAGGGTATTTTGAGTATGATTTCAGTTAGTTTTAGTTAGCTTTGTGAACACACAATGCAGTTATAGTTTTTTATTTATCGGTAATTTTTATTTCGTTTCAGTTAACGGATATTTTCTAAAAAAAAAAAAGAGTTATCGTTTTTTTTTTTTTTTTTTACAAATAGGGCTTCACAATTAATCGAAATCAAATCGAAATCAAGGTTTAAGAATTTGGACAATGTAAAAAAAAAAAAAAAAACGAAAATGGTTGCTTCTTTCCGAGCACATTGCTCACGGCATACCTTACCGTAAAAAGTATTTTCTGATAAATAAAGAAAATGCAATGCGAATGATGAATATTTGAACTCTTGAGAGTGTAAAAATGAAACCAAATGGACCCGCAAGAGTCCATTTGGTTTCATTTTTACACTTTGGTTTCATTTTTACACTCAAGAGTTACATCTGGTTAACAAACTTAGCTGGGGACCACTCAAGGACCACTGGTGGTCCCCGGACCACTGGTTGAAAACCACTGCTAAGGTATATTAATGACATAGTAAAATGTTGAAAATGGGTAAAATTCCCCTTTAGGCCTTGATCTCATGCTATGTTTTTTATTAGCCGCTCTTTTATGGAATGTTACTTTTAGGATAAGAGATATATATATATATATATATATATATATATATATATATATATATTTTTTTTTTTTATGCAATAGTTAATCGATATTCCAAAGACCTTTTAATCCTATCATATCAACAGATGAGTACAAGTATAGTTATTACATCGTAGATGGCCCGCTTGCTGGCAACTACCGTAGCTGGATTTGTGCGAAAACTAATATGGGCTAAATCAAACACTGATCGTGTTTTGCTTGAATTCCAGCTCGCCCAAAAATGGGAACCAGGTCTGCAAGCCTCACCTCATCCACAGCCTGGGCAGCCTGTTGCTGGACAACAACAAAAACCATCACAGTGCCTGGCCTGCGCCCCACCCCACCCCACCAGCTCCAGCAACCCACCACGCAACAACACCTCTAGCCCTTCCATGTCCTCACTCACTCCAGCCCGCACCTCTACGATTCCGCAGTCGTCCAAGGGTGTGCAGCTAAATCAGTGATGGGCAATTATTTTTCCCAAGGGGCCAAATGAGATACATAAAATATTGTGGAGGGCCAAGACTAAAGGCTGAACTAAAGTCTGTGTAATATTAATTTAATTTCAAGATGAAAGTAAGCCTTTTGACACCAGGTCCCTCTATTTATTCAGACTTTGAGCCACAGAGGACCATCGCTTGATTTTAGCCCCACAAACCCCAAAACTAAAGATTTCTTTTGCTTTTTGTCCACAATTCCTGGCTGGATTTCACAAACAAAGCAGGCAAACATAGATAAAAAATGACCATTCTTTTACATTCTCTGGCTAATTTAGATGAATATTGTAAAAATAAAAAAATAGTGTAAAAATGAAACCAAATGGACCCTTGCGGGTCCATTTGGTTTCATTTTTACACTCTCAAAGAGTTACATCTGGTTAACCAGCTTTCCATATTTAACTGGAACTCTCTCAAGGACCACTGGTGGTCCCCGGACCACTGGTTGAAAACCACGGTACCCTTTCACAGGCCGGTCAGAGTCAGCCAAAGGGCCGCATTTGGCCCTCGGGCCACATGATGCCCAGGTATGAGCTAAATGATAGTTTTTAGAAACCAAGTGGACCCAGCTACACGGGGTGTTCCAGACATAGAAATGGCTTAAATGGCAGACCAACGTGGGTCCTTGAAATTAAACTGAGAGGCTGAGAATCACTGCAGTGTTCTGCTGTTCCCAGAGGCATTAAAGGCCTATTCATAGTCCAGTTTTCCCTGAAGAGGTGACCACTGAAAACTAAAATGTGACATGACACCGTTCTCCACAGGGTGACATCACCTTTCAGTTCTCTCTAGGAGAATTTTGTTGGAGGTGTTGATGCAGTCTCTGTAATGGTGACTTCTTCTACATTGATTTCACTGTCCATGAAACATAAACTCTGCCATTTTCCAAAAGGTGAAGCAAAAACTAAGCTGAAGAAAGTCATCCTGTGTGACACTAGTTTCTTCAAAATTATGTTTTTTTTGTGTGTGTGTTTTTAACAGGGAACAGATGGACAAAAAAATCTGCATTCAAAACAACAAACAAAATCAAATATGCACCATTACTAAATAAAATAGTTTTAGAATGGTTTTAGAAAGTACCCCCTCACCACTTTCACCACACACTTGACTTGATAGATTTAAATAATAGATATGACATGGATGGGAGGGAGTTTATCTTATCTTATATTATTTATCCATTTTCAAGCTGAGTGGAAGTGGCAAGACGCTAGTTTCAAAAATGCCCATTGGGTGGATGTTCATTCTGTACCCAAATAATGTCTCAATCTGTATGGATTGAATTCATTCATTAGTGACATAATTAGAGTGTGTGTTTGTCCTTATTCGCAGTGTATTCAAGTGTGTGATCAAGTCATATTTTATTACAGTGTGTAGGCCTATTTACTGTTCATGGGTATTTTTATGCAGACTAGCAGGCCTAAACTTGTTAAACCCAGTGAAACGTTTTCATGTGTGGTTTCAAAAACAGTCGCTAGATAGCAGCGTTTAGTCAATCTGACTTGGCGTGAACCTACAGGTATTAAACACCTTTTTAATTCAAGTGATGTGTTGTGATGCTTTTCAAATATTTTCTGCAGTACTCAGTAAAATAAATCAATGTTTATATTAAACTAATCATGCTTACACCATAAACCTGCACATAGCCCACGTGTTGATGAAATGATTGTCTGCAGTGCCATTGCAAACAAGTGTGTATTCTTACTGTAACTGGTTTGTCCATTCACATTCTCATATAATAGGTCCTCACTCCTCACTAATGACACCAGGTTGACACCAGGCAGTTCAGAAACTTCTTCCAATGACATCATCATTCCACCATTGGATTCCACCTTTGATGATGACCATTGGAAGAAGTTTCTGAACTGCCCACAGCCCTCTTGTGAGACACAGACCGAGTAGAAAAAAATAGTGGTAGTGGGTAAAAAAAAGTTCCCCCCATTCTGTGTTTCCTGGAAATGGAGGTCTGAAAAAAACATTAACATGGTGAAATACAGTACATCTTGATGACATCATCAAGATGTGTTTCACCTTGTTTGAGTTTCCTTTTTTTTCTCAGAAAAAAAATAGAAAATGGATGGAATTCCCCTTTAAAGTCCCACTACAAACACTGCCTATGCCCAAATATGATGAAGTGGTGTTGCTGCTTATAATCACCACCAATATGTGGAATGCCCTACCAACAGTCATAAAGGCATGTGAATCCCTTGACTCCTTCAAAACCGCTCTCAAAGGGCACCTACAGATGGCTGCAACTCGAAACTGGCCTCTGTGAAACAAAAATGTATATAAAATCCCTCCACCCACCCCCCTCTCCTCATTGTACATTTCTCTTTTCCCTTTTTACCTCCACTATGATTTTACCATCATGATTTACTGCTTCTGATTTTACTGAAGTAGTTGTTTTGTATGTACGGTATTTGAATGCCTTATTGAAATTAAGTTGGCCACTATTGTAAACAAGTGTATGCTTAACTAGTGTGTCCAATCAGCTTTTTCAGATTTGATGCAGTTGTACTTGAATTGTACTGTAAAACTCTCATCTCTGTTAATAAAAAAAATCATTCATTCATTCATTCATTCATACAGGTGAGCTACAGTATTATCAATCATTTGGGGGTTCAGTTTGGATGAAATGTGAACAAACCATCGTTGTTGTTTTTTAATAGCCTACCGAAAACCTGCAAGCAAAAAAAATCACTGGAATATTTTAGAGATTAAAATAACAATCGCCTTTTATTTTGAAAAACGTGACCTGGAAGGTAAACTGCAGACCGCTTCAGCTGCTGTCTGTGCACCGGGATCGGTCACATAAACACATGAACAATCTTATCATATACCGGTAGGCTATAATAACAACTGTGTGGTGCTGAATGATGTCTAAAATGGAGCACGTTAAGCGGCTCGTCCGGCAGCTGCTGAGCGCCGCCGCGGAGGACATCTTCTGTCTGCTGGAGAAGACTCTATCGCAGTATGAAGAGGAGATGATGGTCTGCAGACACGGTCATGGAGATCATATGGTGAGGGAACGGAGACCTGACGAAGAGGAGGAGGAGGAGAGCATGGTCTGGAGACAGAGATGCTGCAAGCTGCAAGGTATACTGTATGTAGATCAGGGGTTTTCAACCTTTTTGACTCCAGGGACCACCATTTATTAAGCATTTGAGCCATATGGACCACCATTTGATCACATTTTCACACCAAAGACCTAAAATTCAAGAATTCAAGAACTTCTTAATTAAGTGGTGGTGGTGCTAATTCACATGATGAATATTTTAACTCGAGAGTGTAAAAATGAAACCAAATGGACCCGCAAGGGTCCATTTGGTTTCATTTTTACGTTCTCAAGAGTTAGCCTACATCTGGTTAACCAACTTTCCATCATTTAGCCTGGGGACCACCTGGAACCCTCTCAAGGACCACTGGTGGTCCCCGGACCACCTGTTGAAAACCCCTGCTGTAGATAGCTGCGCATGCAAGACCAGCAGGGCCGGATTTAGCCAGCCTCACTAGGGTGGGCTGGAAGAATGGCAGGGTGGGCAACTCCAGTTTTTTCATATGAGCCAGGGGTTTTCAATCTTTTTTGATACCAGGGCCCACTATTTATTCAGCATTTGAGCTCAAAACTAAAGATTTATTTTGCTTTTGCCCACAATTCCAGGCTGGATTTGGGAAACAAAACTGTCAAACATACATATCAAAATGACCATTAATCTTCTACGTTCTCATGACATGAATATGTCATGATGAATATTTTAACTCTTGCGGGTCCATTTGGTTTCATTTTTACGCTCTTAAAGAGTTACATCTGGTTTGCCAACTTTCCACGATTTAGCCTGGGGACCACCTGGACCTCTCTCAACCACTGGTGGTGGATGCACATTTGTGTGGGCTCTGCCCACCCGGCCCCCTATAGATCCGGCCCTGATGCTAAATGTCCTCATTTGCAGAATTACATTAAAGTGTAGGCTAGATTAAGAATGAATAGAGTGATACAGTGATTTTAACCTTTTAACAAAATGCGTCCCAATATCACTTAGGCTAAGTTAAGTTTACATGTAGTTCGCCATTTGATTACATGACAGGTCGTTGTATCAATACAGTAGGCCTATAGACCGTGCGTTAGAGGGAACTAGAGGGCTAAGCACAAAAGCAGGGGTTTTCAACCTTTTTCATCCAAGGCCCACTATGTATTCAGAATTTGACCCACAGACCCAGAACTAAAGATTTATTTTGCTGTTCACAATTTCAGGCTGGATTTCGGAGGAAAAAAAAAAAACAGGCAAACATACAGATCAAAATGACTATTCATCTTCCACATTCTCTAGCTGTGTAGACTTGGGCTATTTTATGAATATTTTAACTCTTGAGAGTGTAAACATAAAACATGAAACCAAATGGATCCGCGAAGGTCCCAGTCTGTTCTCATTGACATGACAATTTACCAGTACGCCTTTCATCATTTGGTTTTGTAAACACTTTTACTTTCAATGCATAGACTCGGACTCAGACTTTTCTGCTTTCATCCTAGTAGCAGTTTGCGTGCTGCTGGCCGCAATTTGCACCTCCAGAGTTGCAATATTGACTTACTAATACTTCCAATATTGACTTCCTAATACTTCCAATATTGGCCTCCTAATAATGAAACTGTTCTTCTGTGATCTGCTTGTATTAAACAACATTACACTCACTGAAATTGCAGCTATTCGGAAGGCTTGAATTATTCTCTTTCTATAAAGTGTTTGTTTGATAGAAATCCACCATAGTAAATTCTGGATAGTGTGGTGTAGTGTAGTCAGTGTAGTGTATGTAAATACAGTTTCCACAACACTGAATCAGACCTGCTTGGTGCTTAGTCCTCTGGTTCCATCTACTGGCAAATCGTCCTAGTAGTGTACATATCTAGTGATACAATCCCATGTCCATAGGGTAGACTAAGTGATATATGGGTGAGAATTTGGGTGAAAAGAAAATGTTTGTTTGTTTTTTGTTAAAAGATTAAAGCATTATAATTAGAAGTAATCATTACTAGCATTTTTTTTGTTTAATTACCGGTAATTTAATTATTTTTTTCTCCACAAATAATGCTACCTTTAAACTCAAGACGGATGCAGTAAGACAGATAAACAGGATCTCCAGAATGTATTCTACAGTGACGGTTTTCGTGTGTCCACTGTCCAGACTCTCAGCAGGTGTTTATATGTAGCTGTGGAAAGGACACCCCACATGAAGAACATCCAGGCTGCCGTCTGGACCAGCACCAACCACTGTGTGTTAAAGGTAAATTATAACACATTTCGTTTTGAGGAATCTCAACGAATCTGATTGGTTGAAACATGTCACGTGCAGTGATTCAAACCAGCACGGACACCGTTCACGGCTAGTCAATTCAAAGATTTCAGCTTGCGTGTTTTTCTCTGTGCAGCAGACTGGGTGGTCCTTGTCACTACATCTGTCGATGAAAGAATAAGGGCAACTGTGCTATAATTGCAATATTTATCTTGAGGGTGTGAATTAAAGGGATAGTTTGGATTTTTTGAAGTTGAGCTGTATGCATACTTGCCATTAATATAGCTATGTCAATTAATTAATTGATGTCCATAGTCCCGTGGTGGGAGTTCTGCTCTGGTTTTGGTGAAATACTAAGTAGTTCTGGTTATTTTGGGGGGGGTCACTGAGGCCACTCAAAAGTAAATTAATAATAATAATAAAAAAAATATTTCTAAAATATTAGCACATCCTTCGTTCATTTGTGACCCCTCTATCACAGAGAAGTAGGTATTTTGTGTCCATATCACTACACCCAAAAAGTAGTTCCATGTGATAGAGAGGTTAGGAATGAACGAAGGAGGTCCTAATATTTTATAAATAATTCAGCAATACAAATTACGTTAGTTTTGTGGATTCATTTACTTTTACTGCGTGACCCCAGGGACCCCCACAAAATGACCAGAACTAGCCTACTTAATATTGACCAAAAGCAAAGCAGAACTCCCACCACGGGACTCTGGCAATAGGAGAGACAGAGCAATCACTTTGCGACATGACGAGCTTGTCATGTGATTATGCTTCATTTACTTAAAATGGTTGTAGAAGATTTGCTCAGTTCATACTTGTGCCATAACAGAAGGACTTTAAAAGAAAGCATTTTACTGTCGGAACTTTCTGTCAAACAATCAAGTAGGTTACCAATCATTTTCAGATGCGCCTTGATGTGACGGTACACAGAGCCGTGGATGCATAACAGCTCTCCTCATTTAATTAACCCAAATAATCATTTATACAATCTATGGAGTTTCTGTTTTAATTGGCTGTCTGGCTGGTTATGTAATGATTTTATTCATATATCCTAGAACCGAGTAGTGAGCTTGCAGGTCGGCTATTTTCACTGAACCAAGTTGACATGGAGATTAACTAGGCTACAGATAATACCTTTTTTTTTAATGCCGGGCGAGGTGTGTTATTATACATTGTCATCATTGCCATGATGTGTTATCATTGCCCTGAAACCTGACACATATTTGTTCCTCCTAATAATAATGTTAATCCACACCCTCTTCTTTAATAGCTATAATAAGGACACAAGTGTCTGATGATATATAGTCACCATGTCATCTATTATGTTAGGCAAAAACGTTAACACTGGAGTTAAATTGTCATCACTAACCAATTACAGGTCTAGCGGAGGTTTTTCACCAATAATGTTGAGATTGTTGTTTTATCCATCATTCATTAGAATGAACAAATAAGATGGGCAAAACTAAGTTGTGAGTTAGGTGGTTCGATCAAAGGTTTGAGGAACCATTGAAGGTAGGAGGTTTAGTCAGGGGAGCTCTTTAATATCTCAATATTTGTATAAAAACACCCACAAACACAAAGGGTGTTCCATAGAACTGATTTATAGACTCAAATAAATCACTTGAAAAACGGAGATAGGTTTGAGCCCGGCGGTGATGATGCGGCCTATAACGAGTGCTTGTGCTTCCATGTTATTGGAATATCCAGCATGTAAAATAGTAGGTCTGTTTTTTTCCCTCAAGAAGAACAAGAGGATAAGTGGAGCGGAGACGCAGATCTGCTGTGGGACCAAACGGAGCAGAGAGACATGAGCTTTAAAGTCCAACTCACCTGTGGGACAACTTTACACACACAGGGCAACACACAGGACGAGACAATCCTACACAGCCAAGAGGACCTCAGCCTGCGGTCCAATCATTACCAGATCCACCGGTAGGTCTGTCTCGTTAAAGCACAAATAACATGGATTCCTAAAATTGTTTTTACTGCTGATATGCAGGATATTTTATAGTATAATACTGATGCTAGATAAAACCAGGCTTGTTTGAATTCCATGTTAACTTGGAAAATCAGCAACGGTGAACAGTATAAACAGAATTTAAATGCAAATCTTAAGCATTGAAAAGGGCCCTTTTCTTGGACAAGTCAGATAGATTATGGGCTCTTATTCGATTCAACTGCTCAGAATTGATCTTGACGTTGCTCAAGCACACTTCCCCTTTAAGTCTGGGAGCCGGGGATCGAACAGGGAACATAGCAGTTCCCATCTGGCTGTTCTACCGGCCCACTCTACCCCTGCGGTTCCACAAAGTGATGTTTCTTTGTGAAACCACACACCATTTAAATGAAAGAACCATTTAAGAACAATCCATTGTTCTGTGTGTTCCCTCAGGGTAGAAAACGGAATCGCGCGTGTGAAACCCGAACTCGCTAGTGGCGTCGAACCGCTGGGCACCGCGGATTCTTCAGCCAGCAACGGCGAGGCTCTTCCTGTGCCGAACCGTTCTTCTGAGGTCCTGACCCAGGAAGAAGTGGTCTGTCCCGGGGTCACGATCCAGCAAGACGGCGAACGTCCTCGCTCGGGCCTTAACCAACTGAAACGTAAACGCCAGCCTCCTCACGTTGTCCCCAAAATCATGAGGAGGACATTACCCGGCGGAATCGGTTGTCCAGCTCCTCCTCCTCCTCCTCCTCGCGACGTGGATCGCGGGACCTTCTTCCGCTCGCAGGAAGAAGACGTTGTCACGGAGCGAGTGGAACGTCAGGAGGAGAAACGCCTCGATGAGGACACGCTGGACGGCGGCGTCTTTGAAACCCACCTGGAGTCTGGGGAACGGCTGAGCTTTCACCTTGCGGAAGAGACCTTCCAAGAGGCCGTTTTTAGCATTGGCTCTGACAGGAAGACGTTATGCCCCGATTTTAGCGGCGCTGACAGAAAGCCGTCATGCTCCGATTTTAGCTGCGCTGACAGGAAGTCGTTATGCGGGAGGGGGAATGCAGCGTTTCAATGTAATTTGGGTCAGACGCCGCCAGTAATAAACGGCTCAAGCGTGATCTCTAGCGGAGGGGGGGAACCACGCCGGTGGGTGGTCTCCTCTGAGAGACGCTTCCCCCTACGAGATGGGGGCCATGCCGAGATCGTAAGTCCTCCTCCCGGGAGGAACTCGGCCTCCTCAGAGCAGGCGGAATTCGTGTGCTGCGTCTGCCGGAAAGGCTTCAGCCTCAACGGGAACCTGAAGCGGCACATGAGGATCCACACGGGGGAGAAGCCCTTCGGTTGTCCCGTCTGCGACAAGAGGTTCAACCAGAGCGACACGCTCAAGAAACACTTGAGGACCCACCAGGACCACCACCACCACCCCCAGCCGCTCGTCACGTCCGTTTAAAACCAATTTCGTCCTAACGTTGTAGATGCTCTGAAAGAACATACTGTAAAATGTGTGCATTCTCACATTCTCCCTAAGAATAGCAGGTGTTCACGGCTCACAGTGCGCCACAGAGTGGCGCCAGTGTTGCCAACTGCCAAGATCCAAAATGCACTAGTAGCACTTCCATAATGCACTAGAATGCGCTAGATGCTCGCCTGGAAGGGAATATGACCATTAAATGACCATTAGTCTTCTACATTCTCTAGTTGTGGAGACTAAGTTGGGCTAATTCACATGATGAATATTTTAACTCTTGAGAGTGTAAAAAATGAAACCAAATGGACCCGCAAGGGTCCATTTGGTTTCATTTTTTACACTCTCAAAGAGTTACATCTGGTTAACCAACTATCCATCATTTAGCCTGGGGACCATTGGTTGAAAACCGCTGTCATAGGAGGAGAAATGGTGAAAAATGAGGGTTTTATCTCTGGTGCCTGTCAATCAATTTCACCCCAACTCACCAGCCAAAAAGCACTAGATTTTCCGCCAGGAGTTTTCCACTAATTTTGGCGCTAGGGGGGTCTGAAAAAGCGCTAAATATAGCGACAAATGCGCCAAGTTGGCAACACTGAGTGGCGCGCTATGAGCTGTGGCGCGCTATGAGCCCCTAGGCTATGAGAGTGGCGCACTCTGAGCCTGCTATTTTTCAATGAAAGTTAAAACACCACAAGCACAGCACAGAATGGTTTAAAAGCGGTTTAGAATTACTTCAATTAACAAGATGTCTAGACAAATAGAAAATGGCAGAAGAATTGTTGTTTTGGTCCATGTTTCCTATAGGATTTTGATCCCTATAAGATTTTGTAACAAATTCTGTTGGATATTTTCCGATATGATTAAGACAATTCAATACGATTTTCCCAAAAAATCTTACAGGGATTTTTCTATCAAAATCCTATAGGATTCAGGACCAAGCTGTTCGGGACAACATCGGTTTAGAACCGGATGACACACGAGTCATTTCACATGGCTGTACTGTGGAGTTGTTACTTCTGCCATCATTTAAAGTCTCAATATGCGCCATTGGTGGATTTTAACGTTTGCTGTGGATTAGCCACTTGACATTAAAGGCTTTCTTTTACCTACAAGAGTGCCTGGGTCTAATCTTTTGGCGTTATTCGCGATCGGAAGTGTCACAGGTTACTATGAAGACTTCAGAGTAGTTAAGTAGAAGGAATAATCTCTTTAGTTCTCTGTTTTAGCGGCTTATAGTGTTAATAAAGTCAACGTGAGGTACGCTGCAGAGAAGCCTCACCATCCATGGAAGGATTATCCAACGGGCACGTTGGGCCCAGGCCCAGGGGCCCCTGAGCTAGGGGGGCCCATGAACTTGAGTGTACGCGTGATCGCTAAGAGGCTCAAGCTCAGGGCCCACCCAAAAAGGGGGTAAAAAGTGAATAATAATGGTGCACACGGTCCTTATTAACAATGGGTTTACTAATTTTGTATCACTAAAATAGCCCCAAAAGTCCTAAACCATCATGCCGCCGCGCCGGGCAGAAAAATCCTCCGGTGTAGGGGGGCCCTTTGGCTGGTGGTGGCCCAGGGGCCCTTAATTTCATAATCCGCCTACAGTATGTCACCATCAGGGGTGTAGTGCAGGGGGAACGTGGGGGGACGGCGCCCCCTCACTTCTCACATCTAAGATATTCTTGGGGCAAAACTAGGTCTATGTTTTTTTTTGTCTTGTCATTTACTTTTATGGATACAATTAGGCATTGTAAACAAATCTTTCTCAATATGTTTTAATAGCGTGTCTGTGTGTGTTGCGCAGGTGCACGCAAATGCACATGCAAATGCAAGTGTGCATGCAGGTGTCTTAAAGGGGAATTCCACTCATTTTCAATATTTTACTATGTCATTAATATACCTTAGAGATGTTGTGTGGACATGGTAAAAAGTTCCCCCATTCTGTGTTTCCTAGAAATGGAAATCTGAAAAAAGCATTACCATGGTGAAATAGATCTTGATGACATCATCAAGATGAGTTCACCATGTTGATGAGTTTCCTTTTTTTTTCTGAGAGTGTACTTTTTTTTTCTGAGTGTACAAATGTGAACCAAATGGACCCTAGCGGGTCCATTTGGTTCACATTTGTACACTCAGAAAAAAAAAATGAAAATGGGTGGAATTCCCCTTTAAGAGGCATCCCCCCACTTCTAAAAGTCCCACTACAACACAGTGTTCACCATGGAAACCAGAGGGGAAGGCGTGGACCCTGTCAGTGTCGGCTGTTATTTCTTAACTATTTTAGGCTTTAGGCTACGGCAAAGTCTCAGGGAGGGCGATCTTAAACTTGCTATTGCTTCCATGAGATGGAAACTGATTCAAACTGTCTGCCAAAGCAGCTAACTCCAACACCTCTGTTGGAGTTAGCTGCTTTGGCAGACAGTTTGCTGTCTGCCAGTTAAAGTAGCACTTGGCCATGTCAAAAAAGCCCAGCAGTTATCAGAGGTGGAGCTTTCAATCTGAACCACCCATTTTCAAAGGTTTACTCAGTTTACTGTGTCATTAATATACCTTAGAGATGTTGTGTGGACTAGAAATGGAGTTCTGAAAAACTCCTTTATTTTTTTTTTAGAAACTCCATTTCTGAACAAAGGTTGTGTTTCACCATGTTAATGATTTTTCTTTGAGGACCTTTTTTCTGAGAGTGTGCAAATGGAACCAAATGGACCCGCCAGGGTCCATTTGGTTCACATTTGCACACACTCAGGAAAAAAAAATGCGGCTCCAGACAGATTTTGAATTTAATTTTGGGTCGAAAATGGCTCTTTCAACATCTTGGGTTGCCGACCCTTGCCCTATATGGAGCTGGGCCTGTTCTGAAGTCAAACCCCTAGATCTCCCTATATGGAGTTGGGCCCATTCTGAAGTCAAACCCCTAGATCTCCCTATATGGAGCTGGGCCGATTCTGAAGTCAACCCCTAGATCTCCCTATATGGAGCTGGGCCGGTTCTGATTCTGAAGTCAAACCCCTAGATCTCCCTATATGGAGCCGACCTGTTCTGAAGTCAACCCCTAGATCTCCCTATATGGAGCTGGGCCCGTTCTGATTCTGAAGTCAACCCCCTAGATCTCCCTATATGGAGCTGACATCACAAACCTTGTATAAGCCCATACATGGAGATGACTGGAACGTGTCACACGAGTGTGACATAGCGCTGACATCGCAGAGTTTAGCCATATATACGCGCAGTAAAAGGTTAGTCCCCCTGGGGGTCGGTCTATAACATCAAAAGGCACATTATCGTTTACAGCTGTTATCGCACTTTAAAACCCAACGAAGAAGATGAAGCCTCGCGGCAGAGCGAAGACGGCGGTCGACTTCATCGGGAACAAGTCGAGGCGCCACAAGACCTTCAGCAAGCGGCGGGCGGGCGTGATGAAGTCGGCCAAGCAGCTGGCCACGCTGACCGGGACCGAGGTCCTGGTGCTGGTGGCCTACGAGGAGATGGGACAGGTCCACCAGCTCGCCACCGACAAGCTCCGGCCCGTGTTCACCAGCGAGGCGGGCCGGGCCCTGATGCGGTCGTGTCTCGGGCCGGCGCTGGACCCATCACCTCCACCTCGCCGTAATCACGACGAACCCACGGATGTGAGCCCGGTCGTGGCTGTGGCTGTGGGATTAGAGAAGAAGGAGGTGGATACCGTTTGCCAGGAGTTGGGGAGCCTACATGGCAGAACCGACGATGAACCAAAGCAGTCTCTGACCAGTCTACCGGGATCTTCCACAACCAGCAACATCAGTGCCCACGAGTCCAATGTGCTGCTGCCCATGCTGCCCCTACAGGAGGTTGGCGGACCCCACCTCCTCCCGTCCATGGAGGGTCTGGTGATGATGATGTACCCCAGCCTTCCTCCTCCTCCTCTTCCTCCACACACAGTTATGTACGACGTCTCCTATGGGCCCTACACGTTCCATGCCTCGCAGGAGGAATTGACGGGGTTTGCGATGAGCATGACGTGTGCTTCTCCTGTGCAATCCGAGCCTTTGAGGGAGGCAGTTTGATCGATGTGGTGTCACGCAGGGTCGGATTGACCATTGGGCGTACAGGGAGGTCTCCCGGTGGGCCACGACCCGTGTGTGTGGGGGGGGGGAGGTGGTATCGCATTGGTTTGAGCCACGGAGGACCACGATTTGATGACATTTTAGCCCCAACAGACCCCCAAAACTAAAGATTTATTCTGCTTTTTGGTCCACAATTCCAGGCTGGATTTGGGAAACAAACCAGTCAAACTTACAGATCAAAATGAGGATTAATCTTCGCCATTTTCTCATTAGACTTGAGCCAATTTAGATTAATATTTTAACTCTTGAGACCAAATGGACCCTTGCGGGTCCATTTGGTTTCATGTTTACACTCTCAAAGAGTTACATCTGGTTAACCAACGGGAGAAAATCCGAGGGAGTAAATTATTCCTTGCTTTATATCTGCAGCAGTTTTGAACTTGACCAGATCCATAAACTTAAGACACTTAAAAAAAAAAAAAAAAATCAGAAGTAATATGTATGTGCATATTTCGCAGCATTTTACTGCCAACGCATTATTCCATGAAGTAGTGTTAAAGTTCACCTTTGTGTGATAGGCTACTATACTGTTATGTCTCTCAGTGCTATCCCAACCTTGGATTGCAAGCCAAGCTATGCTGTGAAATATATGCAGTCAGATAAAATGATAGGTATTATGTCAGGGGTTTTCAACCAGTGGTCCGGGGACCACCAGTGGTCCCTGAGAGGATTCCAGATGGGCCCCAGATAAATGATGGAAAGTTGGTTAACCAGATGTAACTCTTTGAGAGTGTAAAAATTAAACCAAATGGACCCACAAGGGTCCATTTGGTTTAAGACATTATTTAATTTATTAAACATGTGGATATAATGCAATGTAACACAGTACATCATTTCTATATGTGCCTTTATAACTGACTAATTGATAGTAGTTATAATGTGCTGTTCCTTTGACCATCATAATGCATTATGAGTAACGGTTATAATACGTTATAAATGTAGTTATGACGAGTTATATATGGTTAGTCTTATAATGCATTATAAAGGTAAGTAAAGTGTTATCGAAATCTTTAGTTTTGGGGTCTGTGGGGCTAAAATGTCATCAAATGGTGGTGTGTGTGTGTGTGTGTGTGTGTGTGTGTGTGTGTGTGTGTGTGTGTGTGTGTGTGTGTGTGTGCGTGTGCGTGTGCGTGTGCGTGCATCGTGTGCGTGCATCGTGTGCGTGTGTGTGTGTGCGTGTGTGCACACTTGTGCGTGCACAGGTTGAGAACCACGACTGTAATAAATGATGACGAGCTCATTTTATTAATGAGTAATTGAAGCACATGGTCGTGACCCGACTATAAACGTGACACATTTACTTACTCATAGGCCAGTAGATCACAAGACTGACCTTTAGAGTTTGTTTACTGAGATTCCTAGAGACACCAATAAACATGACCATGACAGGTTAAATCACCTGACCATACTTACTATACTGATGGATTAGTTATTTGCTGATTCTCTTTTTCTTCGCGAGACAGAAATGCACAAATATAGTCATATTGGGGTCTAGTTAAAGCCAAAATTCTTGCTGTGATGGACAAAGTCGTCAACCCCCCAGCACTTGAGTTAAAGAATAGTTACTTAGACACACATTGTGGTCAAATGGTAAAATTGTGCTCAACAAGTGAAAGTTGCACTGTCAAATTTGCACTTGAGTGCCTGGCTTAAAAAAAAATTGAAGTGTTCAAAAGTACATGCTTATACAAAAGTCCAAGTTGTGATGTACTGTAGCTTACATTTCACTCGTAGCGATCTTCTATTTTCACTTAAAAAATAGGGTGGTCATTGTGGTCATGTTTCTCTTCCTAGAGTCAAAAGTACAACATTTGTACTCGAGTACATATGCTTGCCTCACTCATTGGGCCCATAATATTGTACTCTGAGTCAGCAGGTTGTATAATTATACACAAAACTTTTAAAAGATGTTCAAAGCAACTTATTGTACTCCTGTTATAATGGAGTGTTCCGTCACTTGGGATTTGTGGGACTTATTATCTCAAGGCCACACGCGCAGGTCGCAGCGTGCACGTGCACAGACACACACGCACACACACTTTCTCTCACACACCCTCGCCTCTCTCTCTCTCTCCCTTTCTTCAGTGTCTTCTGCTGATACTACAGACATACAGCACCTCGGTAAGTGACGGCGCTTATAAATCATTATTGATCACCATACAATATATAAATCGTCTATTAGCTGAAATGAAAAGTTTGACCTCAGAGCTTAGTTTTATATATATATGGGACAATATAAACCATTTTTAGCTTAGTGTTCAGTTTAGCACGTGGAAAACAACCTTACAAGTTTATTGTCGCACTAGTATCTCGTGAGTCATGACATTTTACAGTAACCTATAAGGTAAACAGGATTATTTCTTTGATTGTGAAAATACTGTTGTATAAAGCAACTTTGGACCTTCTATCACGGGTCACCACATTGTTTGGTTCTTGTATAGGAGTAGTAATAGGAGTAGCATTGTGTCCAGGGCAGCAAAGTCACCATTATATGCAATGTTTCCATGGCTGAAAATCGTATATGAAGAAAATCTAAAATATAATTCACATTATTAATTACAATAACTAGCTCACAACGCCGCACTACATGTTAGATGCTTGCAGATCGATCTGCAATTTCGTTGTGCTATTTTTCATATAGATATATTGAAATGTTTATGTTTTATAATTGATGATATCAAATTAATTTGATTAACTGTTGCACACCGTGGGGCAACTATTGAGCAAGTGAGTGTTCAATGAAGTGTAAAATCCAAAAGCGGGTGAGAAAGTTGATTTGATTGAATTGGTATTGAAAATGCTCATTCCAAAAATATGCTCTGTTCAGCAAAGATGCTCTGCTTGTTGCTGATTCTGACAATCCTGGTGATTATTATTTTCTGACACAGATGCAGCAGCAGTCCTGTTTTACTATAACTATTAAAATACCAAAATCAAATCAACCAGCCTGTATACAAATGCCAATCAAGTTGGCATTTGTATACAGGCTATAAAAAGCAGTGGCGGTGTTCTACACGATAATGCTTTAGAATCACTGTTGTTTGCACTCATTTACAGGCTTATAGATCCTCATTAATGTCATTGAGTGGGACTTTGTTTTGTGTGTGTGTGTGTGTGTGTGTGTGTGTGTGTGTGTGTGTGTGTGTGTGTGTGTGTGTGTGTGTGTGTGTGTGTGTGTGTGTGTGTGTGTGTGTGTGTGTGTGTGTGTGTGTGCGCGTGCGTGCGTGCGTGCGTGCGCACGGCTCAGTGTATTTGCAATCATTGTTTTCTTCTCCCATAGACATATTCATGTCGTAAAAGTCCTCCGCCTTTGTCCCACATATAAAACTTAAGCTCTGAGGTCAAACTGTTCTCATGTCAAATCAAATATGTGGATAGTGTCCAACTTTGGTCCTGTTTTCATAGTTGTAGACGTCGCGCTAATCTCCTGTTATCGGTTATTGTTACTTGGAATGATGACTTTCAGAACTACAGCCTAACAGAGACGGTAAACTCCTGTCAATTTGACACAAGAATCCGGAGAGGTTGTCACCCACTTTAAGCCAGTGGTTTTCAACCAGTGGTCCTGGGACCACCAGTGGTCCTTGAGAGGGTTCCAGTTGGTCCCCAGCTAAGTTGGTTAACCGGGTGTAACTCTTGCGAACATATATTTTTTTTACACTCTCAAGAGTTAAAATATTCATCATCTTAATTAGCAAGTCTACACAACTAGAGAATGTAGGAGATTAATGGTCATTTTGATCTGTATGTTGGACTGTTTGGTTTCCCCAAATCCAGCCTGGAATTGTGGACAAAAGCAAAAGAAATCTTTAGTTTTGGGGTCTGTGGGGCTAAAATCTCCTCAAATGGTGGTCCGTGGCTCAAAGGCTGAATAAATGGTGGGCCCTGTTATCTAAAAGGTTGCAAAAAAAAACACTGCTTTAAGCAGATACAAGCAAAGCCCTATGTTTCTGTGGCATTCATGTTCCTCAAGACAGTGCAACAACAGCAATAGAATATGCCACAAGATATCGAAATATATAATACAGGTCTGTAATACAAAAACAACAACAGTACCATCAAATAAAGTTACGTTCTTAAACTCTAATCCCACCAAATGGTCAAGACCGTTTTAGCCTTGAAAGGGTATTTCACTTAAAAAAAAAAAAAAAAAAAAAACTTTTGGTCATTTTTATCGTCTACTCAGTCACATGTGAACACCCCAGACATTTTTTTTACCTTACTTGATTCAGTTTTTAGATATTTGATGGATGTTCATTTTAACTGACCCGCATCCTTCTAACCGTAATAGATTCCACTCATTGTGTGTGTGTGTGTGTGTGTGTGTGTGTGTGTGTGTGTGTGTGTGTGTGTGTGTGTGTGTGTGTGTGTGCGTGTGCGCTTGCGTGTGCATGTGTGTGTGTGTGTGTGTACTGTGTAGCAGAGCCATGTGGAAGGTGCTGTCCTTGCTGCTCACCCTGTCCGGGGGGTCCCTGGGTCTGGACAAACTCAACATGTGCATGAACGCCAAGCACCATAAAGAGGAGCCGGGTCCCGAGGGAACGCTCTATCAGCAGGTATAGAAATATATAGAGCAAAGGCAGGGACCACCATGCAGTGGTCCTTGAGAGGGTTCCAGGTGGTCCCCAGGTGGCAAAATGATGGTTGACCAGATGTAACTCTTTGAGAGCGTAAAACATGAAACCAAATGGACCCTTGCGGGTCCATTTGGTTTCATGTTTACACTCTCAAGAGTTAAAATATTCATCATCTGAATTAGCCCACAAAGTCTACACAACTAGAGAATGTAGAAGATTAATGGTCATTTTGATCTGTATGCATTTTGACTGTTTCGTTTCCCAAATCCAGCCTGGAATTGTGGACAAAAGCAAAAGAAATTACAGTATGTGATATGGTACAGTATGTCATGCAAGTACAAGGCACCAATGGCCCATACAACGCAGAGGAAAAAAATGCTTCTCAGTTTAAGCTCAGAAGCGTCTCTTGAGCAACCACGTTTTTTCCTTCACATTTTAAGATCACCTAAAGATCACCTATGCCTTTTTATGGCTCCTAAGATGAATACTAGGATCCATAAATGAGGCAAAGTTGAAGTCTCTCCATTGGCTGTTACGGTAGACAAAATAGCAATTCCTCCACATTTTCTAAATGTGTGCAGGCTTCAGCTGCTTAAATATAGTGGTAGTGCATACAGTATATGTCCTGTCTAGCTGTCTGTGTAACTTTCACTACTTGCCACTTTATTATACCTGGTTATAGCTTAACACCTTCACCTCACATTATGTTGTTACAGTTAGCACTTTATTGCCCTCGTCTGTCGCACTAGCGCCACTTGTCGTTTCTTTTGTTTGTGTTTGTCTATTGTCTTATTGCACTTTCTATTGTCTTATTGCACTGTGGAACAATGGAAACATTATTCATAATATGTCCTGAGATACACTCGAGTGACAAATAAAGAACCTTGAATGGAATCGTGGGCAAATCTCATCAAATGGTTTTCTGCAGGGGCCCACTTCTCACATCTAAAATATTTTTGGGGCAAAAGTAGGCCTACCGTATGTTTTTTGTCTTGTCATTTACTTGGATAATATCATACAATTAGGCATTGTAAGCAATCTTTCTCAATACGCTATACTTGTTTTATACTGCGTTGCGCAGGTGCGCGCAAATGCCCACGCAAATGCAAGTGTGCGTGCATGTGTCTTAAAGGGGAATTCCACTCATTTTCAATATTTCTACCATGTCATTAATATACCTTTAGAGATGTTGTGTGGGCATGATAAAAATGTTCCCCCCATTCTGTGTTTCCTAGAAATGGAGGTCTGAAAAAAAATCATTAGCTAATTAGCTAATGAGTTTCCTTTGAGGATGGGTGGAATTCCCCTTTAAGAGGCGTCTCCCCACTTCTAAAAGTCCCACTACAACACTGGTCTTCTGTGGCCAAAATGCTGAATGCAGTGTTGTCAACTGCCAAAATCCAAAATGCACTAGTGGCACTTCCAAAATGCACTAGAATGCGCTAGATGCTCACCTGGAAGGGAATATGACCATCAAATGACCATTAATCTTCTACATTCTCTAGTTGTGTAGACTTGGGCTAATTCACATGATGAATATTTTAACTCTTGAGAGCGTAAAAATGAAACCAAATGGACCCGCAAGGGTCCATTTGGTTTCATTTTTACGCTCTCAAAGAGTTACATCTGGTTAACCAACTGTCCATCATTTAGCCTGGGGACCACTGGTTGAAAACCACTGTCATAAAAGGAAAAATGGTGAAAAATGAGGCTTTTATCTCTGGCGCCTGTCAATCAATTTCACCCCAACTCACCAGCAAAAAAGCACTAGATTTTCCGCCAGGAGTTTTTCACTAATTTTGGCGCTAGGGGGGTCTGAAAAAGCGCTAAATATAGCGACAAATGCGCCACGTTGGCAACATTGGCTGAATGAATGGGCCTTGATTCGAAAAGTCTCTCTCTGTCTCTCTCTCTCTCTCTGCAGTGTGCTCCATGGCGTGCCAACGCCTGTTGCCGTGCCAACACCACGGAGCAGGCCCACGAGGACAACTCCTACCTGTACAACTTCAACTGGGACCACTGTGGGACCATGAGCGACAAGTGCAAGAGACACTTCATCCAGGACACCTGCTTCTACGAGTGTTCCCCCCACCTGGGGCCATGGATTCAGCCGGTACGCTTGTCAGGGGCGGATATAAACATTTCCCAATGGGGGGGCAGGAGAAAATGGTATGGGGGCGGCTTGAAGCAGATGAAGCCGCACCCATGCCATTTTGGTTACAGGACTTTTATTAGGCAAGTAAAGCATCAATAATAACATCAGCTGTTGTTGAAGTTGCAACAGACACGCAGCATGCATAAAGCTAAAGGTCTGACTCAGAGAGTTTTCTGTTTTCAATGATGAAATGCTGTTGGTTTAGTGGTGCCACAGCTGTAGTTAGTTAGTAGCAGTAGTAGTGTTTCAAATCATTTTAAATATAAGCAGTTTAATTTGAAATATCTTGGGTTGTTTTGCATGCCATCATGTTTTGTGGGGCAGACTGCCCATTCATGCCCATGCCTAGATCCGCCCCTGTGGGGGCGAAGCCGCCCCCCACACGGGGTCACCCGTGGCGCTTGTCGCACCAATACCATTTTCAGCTACAGGACTTGTATTAGGCAAGTATAAGCATCAATAAGTTTTCTGTTTTCAATGATGAAATGCTGTTGGTTTACTGGTGCAACAATTGTAGTTAGTTAGTAGCAGTAGTAGTAGTGTTTCCAATCATTTTAAATATATAAGCACTTCAATTTGAAATATCCTGGGTTGTTTTGCATGCCATCAATTGCCCCCAATTATTATTATTAGTTAGTGCATGGAAATACTAATTTTGATATGATGTTATCTCTACAGTATGTGCTGTATTGACAGTAATTCTGATCGAATGACAGATCCACCCTGCCTTATATAAACGCTAAACATTTTTATATTGGGGTCCCAGACTCCCAGTTATAAGACTCTTATGAAATGGGTCTGTGTGGCCCTAATGCTTCTGCTTCTGATGTTCTAAAACAGTGGTTTCAACCAGTGGTCCGAGGACCACCAGTGGTCCTTGAGGGGTTTCAGGTTAACTCTCAAGAGTTAAAATACTCATCATGTGAATTAGCCCAAGTCTACACAACTACGTTGTAGAAAAGGCAGAAGATTAATGGTCATTTTGTCCCAAATCTAACCTGGAATTGTGGACAAAAGCAAAAGAAATCTAGTTTTGGGGGTCTGTGGGGCTAGAAACGTCCTCAAATGGTGGTCCGTGGCTCAAATCCTGAATAAATAGTGGGCCCTGGTATCAAAAAGGTTGAAAACCACTGTCCTAAAAAGTTGAGAATCACTTGTGTTTTTCTCAACGTGTCCACTAGGTGGCAGCATATGGCAGCAGTACGTTATGAATTGGAATTGTATTGGATTAAAACAGGGGTCGGGAACCTTTTTGGCTGAGAGAGCCATGAGCGCCACATATTTTTAAATGAAATTCTGTGAGAGCCATACAATTTTTTAAAACCTAAAATACAAGTAAATTTGTGCATTTTATATAATTTCAACACGTTTAAAGTACAGTAAGTAAGTAAAGTACAGTAAGTCATTTTGAGGCATTTAGAGGAGATGAGTACAGTAGAAAGTAAATTTGCCCATTTTATGTAATTTCAACACTTTTAAAGTACAATAACTTATTTTAATAACATTCTTATGCTGTTGCTATTTTATCATTGCATATTAGACACACTTCAGAATATCAAAAGTATGATACTCTTCTTCCTTTTTTTGTCTTTTAGCCACCTTCTCTTCTCGTGGCTGCTATTTTTGACAGCAGAGCAAAATATATCAAACAGTGTCTGAGTCTGGCTCATTTGAGCTGCCTATGCGATTGGTTGATAATAGATTGTATACACAAGAACTGTATGTTTGCCCACTGAATTTTTTATATAAATTAAAGGTTTGTCTGCAAGCCAGATGCAGCCATCAAAAGAGCCACATCTAGCTCCTGACCCATAGGTTCCCTACCCCTGGATTAAAAAGTGCCTAAAGCCAGTGTTGTTTGTTTGAGAATATTTTGACTTAGTCTTAGTCTTAGTCTTTTGAGTAACACACATTTAGTCTTTTAGTCCCATTTAGTCTTCTGAAATTCATTTTTTTAGTCTTAGTCTAGTCGACGAAATATCAACATTGATTTAGTCTTAGTCTCAGTCTTAGTCTTTATTTAGTCTTAGTCTTTTTTTAGTCTTAGTCTTTCAGTCTTAGTCTTAGTAGTTTAGTCTTACATACACATGCATTGTAGGTTTATATATGTTATACAGATTTATAGTTTTTAGTATGAAAGATGTCTCGTTTTATTTCTTTGTATAAAATTACTGCATTAGTAATAAGTCCCTTTCCTGAAAACATATGCAATCTATACTGCAGATATGTTCACATACTTAAAAAGAACGAAAAAAAGAAGTTAAAAATGTTTCCTATTTCCATTAGTCTTAGGTTATGATTTAGTCTTCGCCTTAGTCTTTTGAAAACACACATCTTTTAGTCCCAATTAGTCTTTTGAAATTAATTTTTGTTAGTCTAGTCTTAGTCGACTAAATATCAAAAACCTTAGTCGACTTAGTCTTTAGTCTTAGTCGTCAAAAACAACACTGCCTAAAGCTTGACGGTGTGTGCATCCCTGTGTAGGCCGATGAGTCATGGCGCAAGGAGCGGATCCTGGATGTCCCTCTATGCATGGAGGACTGCCATGAATGGTGGGAGGACTGCAAGGATGACATCACCTGCAAGAGCAACTGGCATCAGGGATGGGACTGGACTACAGGTGCTGAACACCACACACACACACACACACACATGCACGCACACACACACACGCGCACACACACACACACACACACACACACACACACACACACACATGCACGCACACATCTTAATCCATTCTGAACTGAAAAATGTTCACCATTTTCAAAAATATCAGACCAACAAGCTCATAGCGTGCCACTGATTATGTGATGGTGATGATTTATGGATTATAGCATATTGTGGTGTCTAGTTCTGTTCTGGGTATCTGTGATCATTTTGTGTTTGATGGTCTGTGGTATGTTGAGTATGTTTTTGGAATGCATTGTACCTGTGTGTATGTTAGGCTCTGCTCAGGGGGGTTGTTGATAGCAGAGCTATGTTTCGGCACATAGATTTGATAGATGGATTGATGGATAGATTTTGCTAGATGGCTCGCCTGCACTGCTGGCCAATGGGGTGTGACGTTGTTACGTGGCGGCCATCTTGTGAGAGGAGAGCATAACGTTGTGTCTATAAGCTTATACTTTTTAAATGACAATGGGTGCAATTCTCAATCGCTGTGGTGTAGCAGGTATGGTGTAAGTCTTCTCATTGGCTGCATGGCAGCAAATCAGGTCTGGGGCCTTGGGGTAGGCCGAAAGCATATACCACCAGCCCTGGGCCTGAGCTTACCAAATAATTACCCAGAATAATTAAAACCTGCGAGTCAAAAGGTCCCGAAATCACCTGACCCCCCCAGTTAAAAATGTTACTGTACTCCCCTGCTTTGTTCATCATGAGTTGAAGCTCTTGATGACTGGTTTTAATTATTATGGATAATTATTTGGTAGGCCCAGGCCCAGGCCTGGTGGTATAGGCTTTCGGGCCTACCTCAAGGCCCCAGACCTGATTCGCTGCCATGCAGCCAATGAGCACGGCCCCAAACCTGATTTGCTGCCATGCAGCCAATGAGAGGACTTACACCATACCTGCTACACCACAGCGATCGGGAATTGCACCCAATATCTCGCTTATTTTTCAACCGATTTTCAAAGGATTGGTTTGTTGTAAACATCAGAGACGTCCGCATAATATGAGCCATTATATGATGTTTTGGGGGAAAATATCAAAAATCATAGCCACATTGATAACGTTCATAATAATGCAATCCGTTTGTAAATTCGTCAAGTTTTGAGCAAGTTCTAGCTGTTATAGTTGTTTGGGCTGCCATAGAGCATAGTGTATTTAGTCCTCAAGCAAGATGGTCGCCATCTAGCTTTCTTATATATATCTATAGCGACATGGAAATAATAACGCCTCCACTTCTTCCCGCCTTCCTGTGTTCGCACAGGAGCCAACAGGACCAACAGATGCCCGGCGGCCGCCAAGTGCCGCGCGTGGACCGAGTACTTCCCGACGCCCAAGTCCATGTGCGAAGACATCTGGTCCAAGTCCTACAAGTACACGGAGCTGACCAGGTCCTCTGGCCGCTGCATGCGGCTCTGGTTCACCGGAGACAACCCTAACACCAAGGTGGCAGAGTACTACCTGAACGCTGCCGCCGGCGGGCATCGAACCGCCGCCGTGGTCGCTCCTCTCCTGTCCCTTCTGGTCGCAGCTCTTTTTGCATAGATGCCGACTAGTACCGTCATTTCTGGACTATAAGCCACACCTGAATATAAGCCACACCAGCTAACAATTTGGGGCAAAATACTAATTTTTCCTTGTATAAGCCGCACTTGACTATAAGCCGCACCAGGCAATAAGCTTCATGTTAGAGCAGTGGTTTTCAGCCTTATTGATACCAGGGTCCACTATTTATTCAACATCTTCACCCCACAGACCCCAAAAACTTGGTTGGTTGGTTTTATTCACAATTCCAGGATGGATTTTCACAAACAAGAGGCAAAACATCAAAATGAGACCAAAATGAACATGACTTGACATGGTGAATTATATCATAACTCTTGAGAGTGTAAACATGAAACCAAATGGACCCACAAGGGTCCATTTGGTTTCATTTTTACGCTCTCAAAGAGTTACATCTGGTGAACCAACTTTCCATCATTTAGTCTGGGGACCACCTGGAAACTATGGGACCACCTGTTGAAAACCCCTGTTACCTGTAAAAATCCATAGATTGGCCGCACCGTTGTATAAGCCGCAGGGTCAAAAGCATGTGAAAAAAGTAGCGGCTTATAGTCCAGAAATTACGGTACTACGCAGATGTAGTATGTTTGTTACTTGTTCACATTGTTAGGTTGTGCGTTTTATCTTTTTTTTTTTTTTTTAGATCGACACCATATTGGATTGTTTGACTTCGTAAGACTGCTATTTCACCAGCTATACGGTATGTTGTCATGCTTCACGTGGCGCTCGTACTTCACGAGCATCATGCAGTGGCTTAATCCATTTTACGCGGAACGCTACATTTAGAGAAAAAACATGTACATAATCATTCCGATTTCAAATATAAAGTACTTAACACATGTTTCTACGGGTGACACTTGCAGCGTCCGAAATGAGGAAAGCAGATTTCATTCTTTAATCCAACTATTAGTCCCAGCGCATCGTCTGATAAAGATCCTGTTGCTGACTTGCATTTGGAACAGAATTGTCGCGACAACTTTTTTTGTTTGTCCCATTTGCACCCATTCAATCCAATGCATTCAAACGCCTCTCCTGAGATTCTGCCCCTGAATGTCGTGGCGCATGGGTAGATCAACTAGGGCTAGACGTCACTTCCTGACTTTTGACCCGGAACTTTTTGCTCAGATCGTCAGCGGGCAGGTTAGTCAAGACACCAGAAATGAGCACGACTCCCAGGACTGTTTAGGCGATCTGGTGCTTCAAAATAAGAATTTTTTTACCGATTTCAGTGGCTTGAGCCGTGGCAGTGGGCAGAAAAGGACGCACACGCGATCGCGGCCAGTGTGTTAATAAAAAGAATTTTTATCAGAGCTTTTCTTCTGCTACTGACTTGTATGCGCCCCTATCAGTGGGACAGTGGGAACTAATAGGGGGGGGGGGGGGGGTGTGTACTCCTGTGTGCATCTGTGTGTTTACCAAACTTACCCCAACGCAGGATAAGTTAGCACAGGGAGCTCAGATAAAAATGTATTATTTTTTACTAAACAACACGGCACACTGCAATCCTATATTTCGGGCACTGCAAGTATTAGCCACCCGTAGATAGCTGTGAGGTAATTTAGATTTGAAAAGTATATTTTTTCTGTAAATTGTAGTGATTAGTGGATCATGTTAGATCTGGAATAGGTCACTGCATGTCTGTCATGATAAATGGTATTGCTCATTACAATTTGGGAGGTTTTAAGGTAAAAGCTTTACTGTACTGACCCATTGTGGGCGCAGTGTCACCGCAGTGTCGTTTTGTTAAGGGTTCGAACTGTTTCACTGTAAGCATCGGTCACAACCATTTTAAGCATCGGTCGTAACCCAGGTCGCCGTCGCTAAATGATTTTGCCCTTCCTGGTTCAAAAGCTGCAGTGACGATCACCTTTTAGAGGTTAGAAAAAACTACACAAACTTTATCACTTCACCCTGGAGTATGCATAAGCCTTTACTGGTGCTGTTGACTGGGTTCATGAATGCCAAAATGTACGTTTGTAAATGAAAGGACACGTCTTCTCTTTGATTTGTTGTCCTTTAATCTGATTGATGATTTAAATAAAATGGCATCCAGTGAAGCTGTTCTACCTGTGCTATCAAGACTGTCTGTTAGACTGGGAACTCTATATTCGCTGTCGGGGGAAACCATACTGTATATCCAAAACTGTTTCTTTTTTATAATAGTACCGTATTTTCCGGACTATAAGGCGCCTATAAGGAGCCTTTAATTTTCTCAAAAACTCACAGTGCGCCTATATATGGATTGTTTGACTGGAGGTGTTTCTATTCTGTAATAACTGTAGTAGCTTCTATTCTCTGCGCCTTATAATCCGGTGCGCCTTATAGTGCGGAAAATACGGTAATAATAAAATATATATAAATAAACAAGGCCATGGCCTACTTGTGCGTGGGCAGAGCGAGCTAATACTCATGACTTCAGCTATAGGGTATTTTGCTTACGCCGCCATGACATCATCACCTAAACCGGCCAATCGGAGTACACCGAGGGGTGACCAATCGCTGACCGCACAACGCCGACCATGCACCACCGACCACCGTGCACCGATCACTTAACTTGCATCTGCTCCGCTCATGCAAGTAATAAACATTTTAAAACATTGATCATAGCCTACATCAAGGGTGTCAAACCCAAATACAGAGTGGGCCAAAATAGAAAAATTGGTACAAGTCGAGGGCCGGAGATACCGGTCTGTGTTTCAACACCAGTTTACGATGACGTCACTGTCAAACAGCAAAAAAAGTGATTTCCCTTCAAAAAAACAATGTCTCTTAATGGCAAGGTAATTGTAAAGATGAAGCCGCCTGCATTTTAAGTTTTAATGAAAAATAGCAGGTGTTCACGTCTCATAGCGCGCCACAGAGTGGCGCGCTATGAGACGTGAACACCTGCTATTTTTCAGGGATTTTTTTTTCTTCTACGATCCTCACCAAGTGCTGCTTTCATAGTTAATTGAGAAAGTAAATGAGACAGTTGAGGAAGTAAAACAATTAGTTGCATGCATTTCTTATCACTGGCCAGTTCTAATACTAATTCAATATCATCCCGCGGGCCGAAGATAATTCATTCATGGGCCTGATTTGGCCTCGAGTTTGACATCTGTGGCCTACATGCTTCTCAGTCCTGGGGACTAGGAGGAGTCATTTAACGAGATCAGTGCAGATTTGAACATGCGTCAATGTGTCGCAAACGTAATGCGCTGCGTGATCTGCTTGCAGATCTGCTACTTTCACAAATAATTTGCAACAGTCTTGTGTAATGATACTGTACGTAGGAAGGAAGTATGAGGCAAGTCCGCTGCCTCCCCAGGTTGGCCCAAAATCGTGGGAATCCTAAAAAATTCCACGTCATACTGCCTTTATATTTTTAGTCTGCAGCATCTGTGCAGGATTGATCCTCAATAAGATTCTTTGATGTGTGTTCAAGTCCACATTGCTTGAGGTCTAGAATCAAAAGGGCTTTTTTAAGTGCTGCGTAGCAAGCACTTCCTTAGACGATTCACCAGCTGTGTGCGTGCTAACCGGCACGACCTCAACATCTCTGCGTGTGTGCCTGCTAACGGCACGGCGTGTGTGCCTGCTAACCGGCACGGTTTGCTCTGCATGTTGCCACATAAGAGAGAAACAAGCAAGTTGCCACATAAGAGAGAAACAAGCACAAACCGTGCCGGTTAGCAATAACAGAGAAACAAGCAGCAACAAGCAGCAAAAAACCGTGCCGGTTAGCATGCAGACACGCAGATATCTTGAGAATCGTGCCGCTTAGCACGCACACAGCTGGTGAAGACCACCACACACGCAGCACTTTCTTTCACACGGGTGTGCTTTTTTTTATTTTAGAACAGAGGCACCACTGATCGAGAGTAAAGTCACAAGTCAGGTCACATTACCATACTTCATGTATACACAAACAAGATAATCAAAAATAGCATAGTATACCCTATCTCAGTCATAGATAGGGTGCATTTTCAGGCCTACTTGGTTCCGGCTCGAGAATACATCACAGAATAGCGTATGCAATCAATGCCTTCAAGTGAATATTCAAAAGTGCTGAATAAATGTTTTACGGACCCGAAATAGTGATTCTTATTTAAAGGTTATATAGGCAACTTTCTCCGTTGCTTCTACTTTGATGCTGCAGCCGTTCCCCTGCAGACAGACACTTGCTTCATCCTGCAGACGGTCCAGAACTTTGTTGTTGTCAACAAATCATAAAAACAAAAATATTCTTCGGGGCTCAGGAGAGGCGGGGCTAATGCGTGAGAAGAAAGGGGGTTGTGTGGGGTTGAGGCAGCGTTTTCAGCCAATCACAACGCAGCAGTCTCCAGCAGTTTCACAATGAGCCAATAGAGTGGAGGTGAGGTGGAGATGAGTTGAGTTGAGTTGAGAATGTCTCACTCCAAACAGGGGCGAATGTAACATTTCCCATTGGGGCGATGAAGTCGCACCCATACCATTTTCAGTTACAGGACTTTTATTAGTCAAGTAAAGCATCAATAATAACATCAGTTGTTGTTGAAGTTGCAACAGACACGCAGCATGCATAAAGCTAAAGGTCTGACTCAGAGAGTTTTCTGTTTTCAATGATGAAATGCTGTTGGTTTAGTGGTGCCACAGCTGTAGTTAGTTAGTAGCAGTAGTAGTGTTTCAAATCATTTTAAATAGAAGCACTTCAATTTGAAATATATTGGGTTGTTTTGCATGCCATCATGATTTGTGGGCAGTCGCCCCATAACCCATACCTAGATCCGCCCCTGACTCCAAAAAGAAAACGGCACAAAACGTCCGTGATGTTGTTCCACTCTATAGGGGCCTATAAACGGAAGATTCAATCCTCTTCCTTGTACACAGACCGGAGAGCAGCCTTGTAAACCACTTCCCTGACATTACCCCGTCGGTGCGACTGGTCTCAGATCAGCATGGAGGGGCCTCAGCGTTAGTTACACGGACACTAAAAAAGCCAACCGGTGGTTATAGTCTGCACCACTGTGCTCAGTAATTATGGGCTTCCATTCGCCTCTTTACGCATGAGTGACTGTGTGTGTGTGTGTGTGTGTGTGTGTGTGTGTGTGTGTGTGTGTGTGTGTGTTGTGTGTGTGTGTGTGTGTGTGTGTGTGTGTGTGTGCGCGCGCGCACAGGGCATATGCTTTACTATGTGTGTTGTTGATGCCACGTCTATTTTCAGATTTGAATGGGCCTCACGATGGTTTATTTATAGTTTTTTATTATTTCATTTATTCGTTTTACTTTTTGGGGATCTTTCTTTTTGAGATCTCTGTGACAGGCCTATATGTGCCTATACATGTACGGTATTTTCCGGACTATAAGGCGCACTTAAAAGCCTTTAATTTTCTCAAAAATCCACAGTGAGCCTTATAATCCAGTGCGCCTTATATATGGATTGGTTGACTGCAGTAGCTTCTATTCTATGTTAACTGTAGTAGCTTCTATTCGCTTGCTGCCTTATAATCCAGTGCGCCTTATATATGGATTGGTTGACTGCAGTAGCTTCTATTCTATGTTAACTGTAGTAGCTTCTATTCGCTGCGCCTTATAATCCAGTGCGCCTTATATATGAAATCAGTTTTAAAAGGTGCGCCTTATAATCCGGTGCGCCTTATAATCCGGTGCGCCTTATAGTGCGGAAATACGGTACATCTGATGGTAAGGTTTGTTGCAAAGTTATTTGTTGTATTTATAGTTATTACACATTTATTTATTTATTTAGATTTACTTATAAACACACTTAGGCCCCATTCACACTAAGCCTGAATCCAGTTCTGTGTCAATTCAAGGTTGAAATCTGATTGGTCATGATGACACACACACAATCTTTTGCGACGATCAAACAATTTCTAAGATGAAAAACGAAACAAAAAGTGTTGTATCCTGTCGTTTTCTACTTCTTCCTAATTAGATATTATATGATGATATTGTGTGTGTCATCATGATTTGTCACGACCCGAGTTGGTTTTGTCCGTGCCGAAATCGTCTTTATATAAATTATTTTAGAAAAGTCTATGAGAAAATTGAATGGGGAAGACACTAGTGGAACA
Organism: Benthosema pterotum; assembly: GCA_039105355.1. Lineage (NCBI taxonomy): Eukaryota > Metazoa > Chordata > Actinopteri > Myctophiformes > Myctophidae > Benthosema > Benthosema pterotum. The sequence goes on along the minus strand of CM076977.1, from coordinate 51,118,087 downwards.
GGGGCGGTGACATCACTGCACAGGTCTATATCAGGCGTTAGTCACTCAGTTTCTTAAACAAATGGTTTTGTTGTATTTTGAAAGGTATCTTCAGTAGTTTGGCTTGGTTAGAAAAAGTATATATAAACTTGGTGGAAAAATGACACCCTAAAAGCTAAAAACACTGCACATCCATCCATCTTCATCCGCTTATCCGGAGTCGGTTCGTGGGGGCAACAGCTCCACCAGAGAGCTCCAGACTTCCCTGTCCCAAGCAACATTAGCGACCTCCTCCTGGGGGATCCTGCAATTTTAAACAACATACTGTAGATAACGTCAATCAATCTTTCTGACATGAACAAATTAATGAATATAAATCTCCATAAATACCCCCGCCCAAAAAAACGATTTTGATTTTCCCCACCCCTAATGATTATTAACCACATCGGTATTAGCCCTACACTTCCAAGAGACAATTTACACACAACTTACACATACTTCAAGATTTTACAGTACAGTGAGTCACTATGCATTTGAACTATTTTGCAAGGCTTCCAATTGTTCCCACTTCCCACAGGGATGTCCTTTTATGACTAATCCCTTACGCCGTGGACAAAGCCAACGTCAGATAATTTCTAAGATTTCTAAGAAGAAAAACAAAACAAAGTGTTATCTCCTGCCGTTTTTTGCCCCACCAAATGCCCTCCCCCATGCCCATGCCTATAGATCCGTCCCTTTTCTGCTAGTTGTTTTTGGGATGACATCTTGGAAACAAACATTATAAACTTTGCGCGATGCAGACATAGGCCTACTGCAAATAATGTTACCACACACACACACACACCACACACAACACCACACACACACACACACACACACACACACACACACACACACACACACACACACACACACACACACACACACACACACACACACACACACACACTACATACACACTACACAACGTAATTCACACACGGTGTGATGACATAGCCAGGAATAGCAGCAGGATGACTGCGGTCTCTGTGGTCTATTAATATCCAGCCTTTCTGAGGTCACTCACAATGCTCAGCCCCGGGGCGGCTGCATATTGCACTTCTTGCGAAAACGCATTTTGACAAGTCCATACTAGTAAAAATGCACATGCGTCGGTACATGAAACCCTGCTACTGCTGCTGCTGCTGCTACTAACTAACTACAGCTGTGGCACCACTAAACCAACAGCATTTCATCATTGAAAACAGAAAACTCTCTGAGTCAGACCTTTAGCTTTATGCATGCTGCGTGTCTGTTGCAACTTCAACAACAACTGATGTTATTATTGATGCTTATACTTGCTTAACCCTCACATCCCGGTTGAAGTTAGAAGTTTGAAGTTATATTTTTGTTCAGCACAACCTAACCCATATGTCTCAACAATTATTTGTTTCAATTTGACCTAATATCAATACATTTGACCCAGAAAGAGACAAAATAGACAAAAACGGATTTGAAAAATAAGGTTTATGGACTTAAACCTGGACGTAAAAATCACAAACATGATTATCTGATCATATTGTCTGTTGAAAAGGTCAAGATATATTGTCTATATGGATATAGAATGATGGAATTCAAGTTAAATAAAGTCATTACTTATTTTGAGCTGGTATTAGGTCATGTTAGGCGTTTTTTTACAGATCTAAGATCTTTATATTTATGCCCTGAAACAATCTCTTGCCATGGCCAGACCAGGGGTATAGCACTGAGCAGACATGAGAGAGAGAGAGAGAGAGAGAGAGAGAGAGAGAGAGAGAGAGAGAGAGAGAGAGAGGAGAGAGAGAGAGAGAGGAGAGAGAGAGAGAGAGAGAGTCCAGTCTTCCTCATTTCCGCCACGCTGACCTCATATCACCTGTATTTTGTCCCCTGGGCTTTGTTGATGGCGGCACACTTGTTTGTGTTCTCACACAAAATGTGCAAAACACTACAGGAGAGAAACAGATCAAACAGTTCGACCGGCTGGTAGGGCGTGGAGGTGTTGGTCCAATTGGCCTTTTTGGAGGAACTTGAACTGCTTCACAGGGCCGCTGTCCTTCTCACCATCAGTCTCCCCAGGAACCTCAAAGCTGAGGGGTGGAGCTGACTGAGCTCTTGGCCTAGAATTGCAGATAATCACACCAATCAATAAGTAAATTCATGTGATTAGCTCCACACGTGACATGCATATCTAACAGTTGAATTCAACATTACAATAAATACACTAACCTCTGCATGCCCCCGCTGCCATGGCCTCTTTCTCTTGTGTCACTGCCACAGGTGAAGTGTCACCATCACTGCAGAAATGTAAAAACATTAGTACATGATTTACAAAATAGGTTCCATCACCGTCACTGGAAAAATGTAAAAAGAGTATTACATGATTCACAAAAGCGGTTCTGTCACCATCATATTACATGAAGCACCAATAAAAAACAATGCAAAAACATCTGGTGATCTGTGGCCAGTCTGTGCACGTGATAGATTATTATTATTACTGGTAATAGTGTATAAAAGTGAATTGGTACTCACTTTTTAGGCTCAGAAACTATAACAGCTAGTATCTGGCCTCGAAACTGCTCGCCCAGCTTCTCCTCCTCCTGCCGCCTCCTCCTCCTGCCGCCTATACAACAATATGGAAACATATTGTAACAGTTTTGCTTCCAGGAGCATAATGTGTAACAATGTTTCAATGTGTCTGCTTCCAGGACAATAATGTGTCACAATGTTTCAATAGGCCTATGTGTCTGCTCTCTCTCTCTCTCTGTGTGTGTTGTGTGTGTGTGTGTGTGTGTGTGTGTGTGTGTGTGTGTGTGTGTGTGTGTGTGTGTGTGTGCGTGCGTGCGTGCGTGCGTGCGTGCGTGCGTGCGTGCGTGCGCGCATGTGTGTGTGTGTGTGTGCGCGCGATGCGGTGAGTGTACAGGTATTTCGAAGACACAGCGGTTGGGCTTATGGTTATGAAATAATTGCTTAATGACTGTTGAGTAATTAGAGCGGCTCCCTCGTGTTTAACAGATGTGCAACAGACCTCCAGCTGTTGGTTCATGTGTGTGGTCTCCAAAAGAGCACAAGTTAAGCTACTGTACAACAATGGCGGAATGGAAAAGGGCAGAGGGCAGCCTAAATGTCTACATTACATGTTTACTGCATTATATACAGTATATTTTTCATTATTGCTTAATAGCCATGTTTGTTTTATTTTTATATGAAGTCAATTGAACAGTGTTACAACACACACCCTGCCTAAACCAAAAAGCCCTCTGTGTTTTTAAAACAGACAGGATTTGTATTATGTTGGCAAACAACTGTGAGTCAACCAGTGTGAGGGAGGCAACGGCAAGTTTTTACTTCAACAAGACAATTTACAGTGTTTTACACAAACCGTGAAGAGCCCTATAGGACAGTGGTTTTCAACCTTTTTAACACCAGGCCAGCATTTGAGCCACGGATCACCATTTGACGACATTTTAGCTCCACAGACCCCAAAACGAAAGATTTATTTTGCTTTGTCCACAATTCCGGGATGGATTTGGGAGACAAAACAGGCAAAAATACAGCTTAAAATGACCATTAATCCTCTACAATATCTAGTTGTGTAGACTTGGGCTAATTCAGATGATGAATATTTTAACTCTTGAGAGTGTAAACATGAAACCAAATGGACCCGCAAGGGTCCATTTGGTTTCCCACCAAAAAAAAAAGAAAGAAAAAAAACAGCCATAAACCGTGTTAATAATAAATGTGATGAGGTCAGCACATTTGGGCAAGTAGGTATGGCGACATTTCGCCCAATGAGTCATTTTGATATGTCACTGTGCTACTTAAAGCATAATGAAATTTAGAAAATACAAAAGTCAATGGTGGACATACTGTAAGAGCCATTTTTAAAGCTTTCCACTCAGATGGGGAAGGCAACTTTTAACTGTTATTCAGGATATATTGGAGATACAACATCATCAGTTGAGTCTGCTTTTTTGCAATTAGTCCCAGGTTGACCCCTTCTATTCCATATAATGCCTGTACTAACATGCTTGCATTCAAAGCAACCAAAGGTTTGACTCCACCATATCTTACTGGTCTCATAAAAGCCTCAGCACTGCAATCAGAACCACAGACTCACTCCCTATCTTCCACCGCAGTCTGAAAACACTCCTCTTCAGACACCATCTCAACCCAAAGCACTTGTACTAAATACCAAGCCAAACTTGCAGCACCCCTCCTTGGTAGCTTAGATAGCATCTCATTAAACTGAGATATAGCAGTAATGTAAGCATAATGTAAGCACTAAAACATGGTAATACATTAGACATCGTATATCGTACACATCGTATATCGTACACATCGTATATACGATGTATATTATACGATGTCTACATTAGACATCGTGTATATATATATATATATATATATATATATATATATAATATATATATATTATATATATATATATATATATATATATATATATATATATATATATATATTATATATATATATATACAATGTCTAATGTATTACCATGTTTTAGTGCTTACATTATATATTGTCAATTCTTGACAATGCTTAATTTGTAAACTTTAATCTGTATAATGCTTTTAAATGTCTCTACTTAATGAAAGTCACTCTGGATTAAGAGTGTCTGTTAAATGCCTAAATTGAAAAGTGTACAGTAATGTTTGCCAACTGGAAATTGCACCAATCTTGAGATGCTGTGTGACAAATGATGAGTGCCCCTCACTTCACACGGTGTGATTTTTTTTTAACCACCAGGATTAATGCTGTTGTGAATTTTAAACTAAAAGAAAAAAACAAGAGCATGTGAAGCTACACTGCCTAAGTGCCTATCACAAACCATTTGCTGTCCATCCATTCCTTGACTAGGCTAACTCACTCTCATAGGAGGACCCCCCTAGGGTTCCCGGACTCCATGTTGAAGACCCCGGGCCTGTGCTCTGATAATGTCCCTTCTCTTCTCTCAGACTCTTTCCCTCCCTCTTCCGTGATGACTGAGGTCAATGGGAAGTTGGGGACTTCATCAGGAGAACTGAACACAAACGACAGCTATTTGTTTTGTCTATTGCTCATAGTTTTATTGAATAAATCCCGTGTAATAGGTTTAAAGTTTTTCCACGCCACTGCTCCCTCCCAGAGGCAGCATAGAGCAAGACAGAGGTGCGCCAACTTCGTTCACTTCATGGGGTCAGTCCAATGGCGGCTTCTACATAGACTTCTATTGAGAATGTTGACAACCAAAAGGGACAAGTCCTTGGACGGAAGTTGGTAGAAATGCATTATTATTTGTAGTAATAATACAGCACAGTACAGTACAGAGAGTTTACTTGTCAGCAACATACAATATCCTACTTTAAAACAGTTGCCGACGTTGTACACATACCTAGAAACGCCTCTTATTTCATTTGCGTCACCCTCTTTGAAACCAATGCACTTCCAACTCCAGTTTTGTCCTTACTTACTCGGGCTGCACGGACAGCAGCTCGAGCGCTCGGTTTCTCTCCCCTCGATGTCGCAAAGGGGAGGCTCTGCCTTGCCAGCCTCCCTTTCCCCTCCAGCGTGGATTCACATCCGCTGGTTTCCGTCGGCGGCGCTGGTGGTGTGAGTGGGACACCGGGAAGCAAACGAGAGGAGGCGCTGAGGGAGAGAGAGAGAGGAGCCTTTTCAGGAACTGAACTACTGTACAGAGGAGAGAGAGAGGGACGGGAAACAAAAACAACAAGAGGGAAGAAGAAAAGGAAAAGCAAGAAGAAAAAAAAACACACACACCCCAAACAAACCCGATCATCGGACACACTGGGAAAAGTAAAAGAAAAACTCCGTCGCGACAACTTCCTAGTACTGTAATAGCACTACTAAAACTCCCGACGAGGGAGCGAGGCGAGCAACAAATCCTGTGTTGCTTTTTCCTCGCGTACGTTGGGAATTCACTCGGAATATTGAATATTTTGGGCCGTGGAGTGGACTACTTCTTCTACGACATTGGTGGTAGTGGGTGTGAAGCGAGCATAGGAGGAGGAGGAGGAGGAGGTGGCGGTGGCCATGGCCGGCGGCGGCGGCGCTGGCGGCGGCGCTGGGAGCACCGGCGGCCCGGGGCCGATGATGTGGTACCACCGGGACCTGAGCCGAGCCGCGGCCGAGGAGCTGCTGGCCCGGGCGGGCAGGGACGGCAGCTTCCTGGTGCGGGACAGCGAGAGCGTCACCGGGGCTTATGCCCTGTGCGTGCTGTGAGTATATACTGTATATACATTGGAGCCTATGTTTGTCCCCAAACTTCACTCAATTCACTTCAGTTCAAAGGAGCTTTTATTGGCACGAGAAAACAAACATTTGCAGTGCCCAAAGCGAGTGTCACAAATGCAATACAACAGTGGTTTTTCAACCTTTTTAGGGCCCACTATTTATTCAGAATCACCATTTGATGACACTTTAGCCCCAAAAACTAAAGAATTATTTTTGCTTTTGTCCACAATTCCAGGCTGGATTTGGGGAACAACAACAGAAAAAACATATACAGACCAAATTGACCATTAATCTTCTAGTTGTGTAGAGAGATATTTGAACTCTTGAGAGCGTAAAAATGAAACCAAATGGACCCGCGAGGGTCCATTTGGTTTCATTTTTACGTTCTCAAGAGTTACATCTGGTTAAGCAACTTAGCTGGGGACCACATGGAACCCTCTCAAGGACCACCTGTCGAAAACCCCTGCAATACAATAAAACTTTGACAATGGGGGGGTAATATACAGTTGGGACAGGGATACACATACAGCAAGTTGTAAACTTGAGTTATGTCACATTGCATCGTTCTACACATGTTTTAACAGGCCATAGATCTACCCCGAGACTATTACAGAGGAACTCATATTGGAGGTCTGTTTAAATGTACGTAGCAGCTCTGTTTACATGGGCAAGATCCACATACTAACTAGGGTGGATGTATTATAGATAGATAGTAGTCCTTGGAGTGGTTGTATTCCATGGCCACATCTTCCTTTGTCACAACAGTTCACAAATCTTGCTGCTGTGTTTGCACATTGTTGTATTTCTCCTAATAGTTTTTTCATCCTTGGTCTTCGTTTCAAACTCACATTGTGAGTGCAATCTGTTGGAAGTCTGTGTCTGTGATGTCTTGGTATAGGGGGCAAGTGGTTGGAAAGTGTGTCTGTTTGTACCCCACATATCTCAAATTGATTATAATCAGCCTGCGGACCCCTATACAGCTCAGTAGGACCAGGAGTATACATCTCAACTAGTTTATTCTCAACTACCCCCATGTAGTTTGACCTGCAATTGAAAGACCCTGATTGATATTGTAAAATCTGTAAAAATCAATGTTAATGTAACTTTGAGAGTGTACAAATGGAACCAGATGGACCCTAGCGGGTCCCCGGATCCCACTTTGGGAAATATTGGTCAACTTTGACTAATAATGAAATTAACTTCAACACCACACAGAGTTCATTCAGGTCTATCTCAAATACAGAGATTCATGCTGTTGATTTTTATCTATTTTTGTTCCTTTTAATATTCACTTCTTTGCTGAAAGTCCTGTAACATCATTAAAGGGAGTCGGGACACTTTTTTTTCCCCTAAACATACATACAACGTTTAGAAGATTTAGAACTCTTTGTCTGTGGTTATAGATATTTTAAATTTCAGCAGTGAGTCCAGTGTCTCTGATGTCATGGACACTGGGCTCTTACTTACTTCTGGGACCTGTCTTGCTGAGAAAACATTTAATCCAGGAATTAGTATCGATGACAGAGACACTGGGCTCACTGCTACGATCTAAGATATCATTCAAGTGTTCTAATGTCTTCTAAATGTTATATATACTTTGCAAAAATGGCATCTCCCTTGGAGATAAGGTGAGAGGTTTAGTCGTGCGGGAGAGACTTGGCGTAGAGCTTCTTCACCTGGAAAGGAGTCAGCTTAGATGTTTCGAGCATCTGGTTAGGATCGGCAGCATTTAATATCAAGCTTGACCTATAGTTACGATCAATGGCTAGATACCGAGGCTACAGTGATATTTCAACGTGCCCTGTTTGTGATCAACATGTGGTGTAATTGTGCCTCACAATTACACACAAAAAAAAGCTTCAGTCGGGAGGGGGGAAATGAGTTTGTTTACTTTCTCCTGGTTGGGAGGAGAGAGGGGAAGGGGGAGATCAGAGGGGACAGCATGGCACAGGACTTGAAAGCTGATGATGTCTGATGTGTCCCCTCCCCTCCCTTAGCCTTTCTTTCTCGTCAGATGTGGGCGCCTGGCTGTTCTAGTGGCGTTTCTTTAATACGCCATATTGCTACAATCAGTCTGCGGTCGTAAGTCAGTATAGAGACGTCAAATTAAACGGTGCTCTGTGTCAGTCAGCTAGACGTCCAGGCCTGCTGCAGAGCAGACGGCAGTGGGAGAGGGACTGAGGTTTTTGTCCAAGGTCTTGTTGCTCTTTCTGCTACAACAACCGATAACTCCCTCCAGTTATGAAGAGTAGTTGGCTAGTTGCAGCAATAATGTTGTACAGAGATGGCTGGTGTTGTGTTGTTGCGACGCAGTGAGCCAGTTAACTACGCAAGCCAAGCAGAAATGTCTGTCTGTGTGTCTCACTCACACTCCAGATATGGCTAGTTATGTCTAAATATGGAGTATATAGACCTGCGCAATGACGTCACCGCCCCTGTCCCAGAAGTGCATTCCCCATTCATTTTCCTCATAGACTTTTAGAAAATGGTTCATAAAAACACGATCGCGCCGCGGACAAAACCAACTCGGGTCGTGACAAATCATAACGACAAACACAATATTATCATATAATGTCTAATTAGCAAGAAGTATAAAACGGCAGGATACAACACTTTGGTTTTTCATCTTAGAAATTATTTGATTGTCCCAAAAGATTGTGTGTGTCATCATGACTTGGCACTAACCCGAGTTGGCTTTGTCCACGGCGTAATCGTATTTATATGAGTCATTCTCGAAAAGTCTATGAGAACAATGAATGGGGAATCCACTTCTGGAGCAGGGCCGGTGATTTTTCTTTTTAAGTTTAAAGATATTCTTATGGTAATCTTGATTCTGGAATAGTGGTCTCTCCATGTCTATATACAGGACTCCCTGTCTCTTAGGAGAGAGAGAAGGGAATTTGATTGGAACTGCATTTTCAAATTTGTCTTTTCTCATCGCTTAAGTTTATAGAGGACGTATGAGTTGTCTTGTCTCTCCTGACTGGATGAATCTGGTACCTCAATCTGAAAACGTGTTTTCTGTTTACCAAGACTTGGTAAACAGAAAACACGTTTTCAGATTGAGGTACCAGATTCATCAGCTTTTCATTCATCAGCGTTTGCTCAGTAACACACTTAAGGGGCTTCCAGATGGCAACGATAAACGCCGGCGTTATCGCCGGGCGAGTTTCTTTGCCGACATAAAGAAAATCGCGCCGTCGATAAAAGCCAAGCGTTTTATGTCGGGAGGGGAGGGGAGGGGGGCTGGCTCCGGTCAAGCAGCCTACCTGTTCATGACCACGCTGAATTTACAATTCATTTACAATGAATTAATGACTCACCTATAATGATGGCTAGAGGTTGATATTTGAACGTAGACTATAATTATTCCAAGGTGTGTAGGCTAAAATAAGATGGGCAGCATCCAGCACGGTTTAAATATGTTGTATAATAAACTCTGCAGGCTAAAAGCATGTAACCAACATCAACATGCTTCACTTTGTCATATAGCGTGGCCGTGACAAACTCACAACACGTCGGGCAAAAATGCGTTGTAAACATTAGAACGTTAGAGCAGAAAATTTGCCACAACTCACGGCATGGCTCGGCACAGGGCCGGATCTAGAGGTGGCATGGGTGGGCAGGGGTTTAGCTTTGGGGTCTGTGGGGCTAAAATATCCTCAAATGGTGTTCCGTGACTCAAAAGCCGAATAAATAGTGGGCCCTGGTATCAAAAATGTTCAAAAGCACTGCTCCTTATGAAAAACTTTAGAGTTGCCCACCCTGCCATTCTTCCAGCCCACCCTAGTAGGGCTGGCTATATCCGGCCCTGGCTCGGCTCATAGGCTCGGCTGCGCCAAATGATTAGGGAATCCTCTCCTTCCTGGAACAGAAACGGCACCGTGCAGGTCTACTGGTAGAGGGTCCTCACTCCTATTTATGTTGTTTGTTTGCTATAAATCGCCAAGCGTTTTACAAAAAGTTCACTGGAATTGAACTTTTTAAAACTCGCGTGCGCGTGCTCGTTTCGTGCATGCGCGCGCGGCAAAAATCAGTGACGCCTGGCGGAAAACGACCGACGATAAACGCTCTCTTGAACGCGGGTCGATTTTTGAACTTTTGTGCTAAAAAAACGCTAGCCCCATTGAGAATGAATTAGAGTGGGCGATTTATTCCTCGCCGTCTGTAAGCCCCTTTAGTGTGTTACTGAGCAAACGCTCTGAGCTATACTGCAGTGCATACACACATTATACAAGCCACAGGCACTGCCGAGACTATGTTTCAGGCCCCCGGGCGACTAATCTGCAGCACCCATTGGTGTGCATGCACATTCTGACCAGGCCAAGCAGTGAATGCCACCATGCACCTATCTTCATATAGAGCTGAGCAGTCCCGCCCCCTCGTGACGTTGCCCTTGTTCCAGAAATGACATTTTGTAGAAAAAAATCATTTTAACCCGTATCTTTGCTTCTGGATGTCCCCCTGGCAGAAATCCTTTCTCAGAAGCGTGTCCACGTTCACGACCAAATATCTATCCATGTGGGGCAGTAGTTTTCAACCTTTTTCATTCCAGGGCCCACTATTTATTCTGCATTTTAGCCACGGAGGACCACCATTTGATTTAGTTTAGTCTCTCGGACCCAAAACCAAGGATTTTCAAGTTTTTGTCCACACTTAAGGAGGGCTAAACTGGCACAACGTTGATCAAAATAACAATTTAAGAATTTTAAATATAATGTAATCTCTTGAGAGTGAAAGAGATGTAATATCTTGAAATGGGCCCTAATAGATCTGTAACTCTTGAGAGTGTCAAAATGAAACCAAGTGGACCCGCAAGGGTCTACAGTATAAGGGTCCATTTCGTTACCAACTGTCCCATCATTTAGCTCGGGACCACCTGGAATCCTCTCAGGGACCACTGTTGGTCCCCAGACCACCTGTTGAAAACCCCCTGATGTGGCCGGATAGGTATTGAACAGTTTGAGAAGCAATGACTCCCCATGAACAGCAACAATGCACGCACGCCACATACCTCCATGTCCACACATCAGCTGCTTCCTGATACTGTCCCACCTACGGCGTCCAGCACATACTCTCCCTTCCTGCCCACTTTCACCCCGACGTCCACTTTCTCTCTTCTCTCGCGAAAGTATGTCTTTCCTTTTTTTACCGACAAATCTCTTAAAGGTATTAGAGGCAACTTTTTAGCCCAAAATCAAAATGTATGTACAATATGCCAATATATTGCAATGCTTAATGCAATGATATCAATATCGAATCGCCAGGTCCAAAATCTTTTGTTTTTTTTTTTTAAATACTCATGTAGGCATATTCATTAATTTGTTCATCAGGCTGCATTGATGTGTACAATTGAACTTTTTATTAAGTGCTGCGTAGCAAGCACTTCATCAAACGATTCACAGACTGTGTGTGTGTGTCCCTACCTGGCTGCATGCGTCCCTGTGTGTGTGTCTACCTGGCTGCATGCGTCCCTGTGTGTGTGTGTGTCCCTACCTGGCTGCATGTGTGGAGTCATGTTGATGTTGCCATGTTCAGAGAAACAAGCACAATGGGACGAAGTGTGTATTGTTGATGTTGCCATGTTCAGAGAAACAAGCACAATGGGACGAAGTGTGTTTTAGTATACTGTAGCCACACACGCAGCACTTACTTTCGCACGGGTGTGATTTTTGTTGTTTATATTGTTTAAAATCGCTTTAAAATGTTCTAGTTGATTGAACTTGTCATGGTCCATATTGTTCAGAATTCCGCCCATTTTCAACATTTAACTGTAGCCTACTGTATTTTACTTGATTAACAAACACAACAGAAACACAACTTGATGATGTCGTGTCATCAAGTTGTGTTTGTGTTGTGTTTGTTAATGATTTTTTAGGACCTCTTTTTATTATACTACTTAAATGGTAGTATAATAAAAGCACAGTCATTTGTGGGGAAAAATGTGATATTACAGGGGTTGACACTAAGGTCTCTGAGGCACTTGCCCATCGGGCAAGTACAAGTCAGGTTCTACTTGCCCTCAGGTCATGGTCACTTGCCCCCAAAAAATATATTGTAAATTTTGCATTTAAGTTTACTTCCTACTTGGGTGCTTTAAACCAGGGGTTTTCAACACGTGGTCCCTGAGAGGGTTCCAGGTGGTCCCCAGTTAAGTTGGTTAACTAGATGTAACTCTTGAGAACGTAAAAATTAAACCAAATGGACCCTTGCGGGTCCATTTGGTTTCATTTTTACACTCTCAAGAGTTAAAATTCATCATATTAATTAGCCCAGGTCGCAATGACTGCCTTCAAGACAAATGTATCTTGTGTTGTGTTATAGTGCACTAAGTTGAACACTTGCCCGATCGGGCAACCAGGTAGCAGTCTTCACTTGCCCCAACATTTTTTTTTACTTGCCCCGGGCAAGCGGACAAGTGTTAGTGTCAAGCCCTGGATATATCGATATATCAAATCGAATCGCATCATAATTAAGAATCGCAATATAAATCGATGCATGATCCTAAATCAATACTGTATCGTACCGTGAGGTAAGTGAATCGTGCCACCCCTAATGTATAAGCTATATTTTTACCCCTCTACATCAGGGGTTTTCAACAGGTGGTCCTGAGAGGATTCCAGGTGGTCCCCAGGCTTAAATTATTCATCATCTGAATTAGCCTAAGTCTACACAACTAGAGAATGTAGAAGATTAATGTTCATTTATGATCTGTATGTTTGATTGTTTTGTTTTCTCTGAAGTCCAGCCTGGAATTGTGGACAAAAAGCAGAGAAATCTTTAGTTTTGGGGTCCAAGGGGCTAAAATTTCCTCAAATGGTGGTCTCTGGCTCAAATTCTGAATAAATAGTGGTATGAAAAAGGTTGAAAACCCCTGCTCTACATTGTTTCTTTCTGCTTTGATGCTGCAGCTGTTTTCCCTGCACACAAACACTTGCTTTGCCCTGCAGAGTGCAGACGGTCCAGAAATGTATTATTGTCAACAAAATAATTGACGTCGGGCTCATGACAAAGGCAGTGCTAGTGCTAGTGTGGGTGTGTGTGTGTGAGTGTGTGTGTGTGTGTGTGTGTGTGTGTGTGTGTGTGTGTGTGTGGGGGGGGGGGGGGGTGTGAGGTGAGGCAGCGTTTTAGCCCATCACAGCACAGCAGTCTCGAGCAGTTTCACAATGAGCCAATAGATTGTAGGTGAGGTAGATTGTTTACAAAGAGAGTCTGTAGCCACTAAAGTTGTCTATATTACCTTTAAGTCGTGACACCTTTGGATATTAATTTGGGAATGGGAACCATCGCTCTGTACTTCCAGGGAAGGTGCTGTGCTTAATGCTTATATACTTTACTGTATGTACTGTACTCTTTTTACAGTATCGGCACAACACAGCATCAGCAAGGTTTGATGAAAGTTGTCGAGCAGGTCATAGTAGAGAAACAAACTCCCTCAGGCTGGTAAAACAAGAATTGACACATTGTCAATAGGCCTTTAGGTAAACCCCGTCCTCTACCCAGTGTCCACCCAAGGCTAGGACACTTTCCAGCCAGGGTTCATTCATTACAATGTAAATATCATGGACCTTACACATTAAATACTGGTTCACTTTTGGAACCAGACCTTCGAAATCTCTTCCAAATCCAACAACAAGGCATGTGTGTGTGTGTGACATTTATGTCTTAAAACAATGTTTTATCATATAGGAAAGCTATTGGTGGAGAGGTTTGTCTATAACATGGTATGCTTAGCAGTGATTGGACCATACCAATTTGGCGAGGGGCCCACTGAATGGTCTATTAATTGGCAGTTGCTGTATTATTCTGCAGAATTCTATAAAATGTACAATACCTTTTTTTAAAGGGGGAGTTGGGTATCTGGGCCGTAGTGTTGACAAGCAAACTGAGCACTCGAGCGGTTGCCGAGATAGCCAAGCCTGGTGGTCCCCAGGCTAAACCAATTAACCAGATGTACTGTAGCTCTTTGAGAGCGTAAACATGAAACCAAATGGACCCTTGCGGTCCATGATTTGGTTTCATTTTTATGCTCCCAAGAGTTAAAATATTCATCATGTGAATTAGCCCAGGTCTACACAACTAGAGAATGTAGAAGATTAATGCTCATTTTCATCTGTATGTTTGACTGTTTTGTTTTATCCAAAATCCAGCCTGGAATTGTGGACAAAAACAAAAGAAATCTTTAGTTTTGGGGTATGTGGGGTTAAAATGTCATCAAATGGTGGCCCGTGGTCTGAATAAATAGTGGGTCCTGGTATGAAAAAGGTTGAAAACCCCAACCAATTATGATCTGCAACGGAACGCAATGAAACAGTTTCATTTGAATTCGTAAGGATTTAAAAGCGTACGGTCAAATAGTCCGATACGATTATGCCAGGTGCTTGCTACCCCGTGCAACATGTCACGGCTTACAAAACTCTGGTTGCTTTATCGTCTGTTTCTCTCGATCTCAAATGTTTTCAGAGGAGAAAACAATCTTTTATTGTAGCTGTAAAATGACACTGTGATTTTGCCTTGTTGAATATGTCAACAACCAGGCAATCAGCTGACCCTCCTCCCGCCAGTGTTTCAGAATGTCGTCATATGGGAAGTGTCTACAATAGGCCACAAGCAAGGCCACTGTCAGTGCAATGAGAAAGCACTTAAGGGTTTCCCATGGAACGGTGGTTTTCAACCTTTTTCATACCAGGACCCACTATTTAGTCTGAATTTTAGCCACGGACCACCATTATGCTGCCGAGTTTAGTCTCTCAGACCCAAAACTAAGGAGTTTCAAGTTTGTGTCCACAATTTAGGAGAGATAACTGGCAAAATTGGTGAAAATGATGATTCTTCTACATTTTCTAAATGTGCAATTATTGAAATGTAAGCATTTCAGGTGTTTGAATCTGATTTACGGGTACGGGCACGGCTTGACACTAACACTTGCCCGCTTGCCTGGGGCAAGTAAAAATAGTGGTCGGGCAAGTGAAGACTGCTACCTGGTTGCCCGATCGGGCAAGTGTACAACTTAATGCGCTATAACACAACACTCTTTCCCTGCTTTCTACTGTAGCTATCTCTCTCCCAGGTCCATTTGGTTCCAAACTATCATATTGCTGGGGTCAGGAACCCCTGAGTCTGTGACCACTATGGGAACCACTGTGGGAACCAGTGATTTACACTGATTTACAAGTTGAATATTTACTGTAGCACATTGTGTCCTGATCAGATTCTAGTTTCTGATGCTTTTCACAATTTTTTTCAAAAATAGCAGAACTACAAGCTCATATCGCGCCACTCGGTGGCGCGATATGAGCTGGTAGATCTGCTATTTTTCAACAGCTTTAAAACACCAAAACGCGTTCAGTACACAGGGTTAAACAAAACATTCTTCAACTGTGAAAGGACATGTTTAAAGCACCCAAGTAGAAAGTAAACTTAAATGCAAAACTTAAGATATATTTTGGGGGGCAAGTGACCATGACCTGAGGGTAAGTAGAACCTGACTTGCACTTGTCCGATGGGCAAGTTCCTTTGAGACCCAAATGTCATGAACGCGCCCCACTTGCCCAAAACATAATCCGTCCCATTTAATTATCAGCAATACACATGGTATGTGAACGCTGTGAGTTCACATACCATGTGTAGCAACCACGAAAACAGCACATAAGGTAAACAGTGGTCTTATTTTTTCAAATGTTGAATGAATGGTAGAGCCTGGTATCAAAAAGGTTGAAAACCCCTGCAGTACGGCATGTTGAGAGCTTGTACTGTAGATGCTGCTGCTGCATGCCCAAACCTCCTAAAGTAAAGGTGACCACCACATCCAAACTGTTCATTTGAGGGGACCGAGGTATTGCAACAGTCCAAAGCAAACAATATCGCTGCTGGTCCTAGGCCTATATACTAACTACTACACCACCAAGAGATTGCCTTAATGTTTTTTTGCGGGGGAAACTCAGACATGCTGTCTCTTGTCCGCGTGCAACACAGACAAGAGACGGTATAACGACAACACGCTTCCCTTTTTCTGCAGCGGTTGCAGACTGAACGCTCCAGCGTTTTTTAGGAAGTGTGTTTCAGAATAGCCTGGTGATGATGGTAGGTTTACTGAAGCGTGGCAGCGGAGGCAGCGGAAACGCCTGTAGGAGTTTGGCTCTAGGGCTCAGACATCCCCTGATTTAGACTTTAATCGTACGGCGGTGGCGCAAGCTCCACGGTGACACGTGGGGCCCAGTCGGCCCTGTTATGTCGTCGTGCGTGCGACACCGTCGTAAACGACGAGGGACGTAAATTAGGCGGGTTTTTTTTTTCAGTGTTCTCGCTTTGCAGCATTCTTTGCGTCGCCGTTGCGCGTGTCCGCACGCATATTCCCGTGCGCGCGCATTCCAAATTTAAACTAAAGGTTTGCTTTCTAGCAAATAAGCACTTCGCTATACAATTAGTCCACTGTGAGCGTTTTACTGTACGCTTGTGTGACAGGAAGATTGGCACTAGCATGCTCCTCCCGGTGTGTGTGTGTGTGTGTGTGTGTGTGTGTGTGTGTGTGTGTGTGTGTGTGTGTGTGTGTGTGTGTGTGTGTGTGTGTGTGTGTGTGTGTGTGTGTGTGTGTGTGTGTGTGTGTGTGTGTGGTTGGGGCCATTTCAGTAGTGGCAAAGGTTTTGTTTTTTTGGACGGAGGGTCAAAAATAGATGTTTGTGTTTGCTTTGCATTGTGTCTACTCTGTATTCTACTGTAACTTTAACAGGTGAAGCTAGGAATGAGCATGATGTCTCCGGCTTTGGCGTGCGTGTGTGTGTGTGTGTGTGTTTTAAAAAAGAGTGACAAATGGTGCAAAGGAACGGACTTGGTATCAATATTTTCTATATAGCTGGAAGATGCTAGTGGTGCAGAGTATATGACACGTCGGAACACGCAGAGCTGCCACAGGTTCTCTCTCTTTCTTGTGTGTGTGTGTGTGTGTGTGTGTGTGTGTGTGTGTGTGTGTGTGTGTGTGTGTGTGTGTGTGTGTGTGTGTGTGTGTGTGTGTGTGAGAGAAATGTGCTATGTGTTCCCTTAGGTGTTTAGGAGTCGACTAACTCTCATCATTGATTGTAGGTCTAAAATATTAATATAATTGCGATAATTTGGACCGTAATTAAGTATTCTATTTGCGTGTGTGACTGAGTGTGTGGCCGTGTGCACGTGCAAGGGGCGTGTTTGTCCAGGAGAGGGATTTAAGATGTCAAAATCTTGGCTCAAATACTAATACTAACTCAAAACGGCAAGAACTACGGCAAGAGTAGTTTTGAATTTAACCTCCAGTGGTCCTTGAGAGAGTTTCAGGTGGTCCCCAGGCTAAATGATGAACAGTTGATTAACCAGATGTAACTCTTCGAGATTGTAAACATGAAACCAAATAGACCCTTGCGGGTCCATTTGGTTTCATGTTTACACTCTCAAGAGTTAAAATATTCATCCTGTGAATTAGCCCAAGTCTACACAACTAGAGAATGTAGAAGATTAATGGTCATTTTGATCTGTAGATTTGTTTCCCAAATCCAGCCTGTGGAATTGTGGACAAAAGCAAAATAAATCTTTAGTTTTTGGGGTCTGTGGGGCTAAAATGTCATCAAATGTTGGTCCATGGCTCAAATGCTGAATAAAGGGTGGGCCCTGGTGTCAAAAAGGTTGAAAACCACTGGTATAAACGGTTTATCCGGTCCATTCATTCCAGTCGGGTCATTTTTGGTTGTTTTACTTTCCAACGGAGAGAAGGGAGGAGAGGAGATGCTACTCCAAACAGACATGAGACAGAGGAAGTGTTGTACCTTCACCACACACCACTGTTTACAACACAAGCTCTCTCTCTCACACACTGTTTTCATATATAAGGCGCACTGGATTATAAGGCACACAGAATAGAAGCTACTGCAGTCAACATAGAATAGAAGCTACTGCAGTCAACATAGAATAGAAGCTACTGCAGTCAACATAGAATGAAGCTACCGCAGTCAACATAGAATAGAAGCTACTGCAGCCAACATAGAATAGAAGCTACTGCAGTCAATATAGAATGAAGCTACCGCAGTCAACATAGAATATAAGCTACTGCTGTCAACATAGAATAGAAGCTACTGCAGTCAATATAGAATGAAGCTACCGCAGTCAACATAGAATATAAGCTACTGCTGTCAACATAGAATAGAAGCTACTGCAGTCAACATAGAATAGAAGCTACTGCTGTCAACATAGAATAGAAGCTACCACTGTCAACATAGAATAGAAGCTACCGCTGTCAACATAGAATGAAACTACCGCAGTCAACATAGGATAGAAGCTACTGCTGTCAACATAGAATAGAAGCTACTGCAGTCAGCATAGAATAGAAGCTACTGCAGTCAACATAGAATAGAAGCTACTGCAGTCAGCATAGAATAGAAGCTACTGCTGTCAAACGATCCATATGTAAGGCGATGCGGATTGTAAGGCGCACTGTTGTTTTCTGAGAAAATGAAAGACTTTTCAGTGCACCTTATAGTCTCGAAAATATGGTATATATACAGTATAGTCTTTCTATGTGGGCCAACACAACAACTGGACAAGATATCACTCACTTGCTTCTCCTTGCACATGTGCACAGTCGTGCGTGCGCACACACACACACACACACACACACACACACAACACACACACACACACACACACACACACACACACACACACACACACACACACACACACACACACACACACACATGCAAACTAGGACCTGGCTGCTTTGCATGGGCTGCACTCCACTGTTCTAAACACAGGCATGTCCACACACAACAAACAGACCCACCTGAAGCTACGCCTGGCACTAATTTCTGTATTGAGTTCCTTGTTAACCTGAAGTTCATACATAGGGTCTGGGTACAGTTACAGTTTAGGGTTATCTACTTAGTGACTTAACTGCACAGAAATGTACACCGCAAAAAAACAAGAGTCATTACCCCTTTGCAGGAGCGGATCTAGGCATGGCCATGGGACAATGCCCCCCTAAATGCCCAGTCTGCCCCACTAAACATGATGGCATGCAAGACCCAAAGATATATTGCTTATGTTTAAATGACCCAAAGACATATACACTCAACAAAAATATAAACGCAACACTTTTGTTTTTGCTCCCATTTTTCAGGGGATGGACTTAAAGCTCTAAAATTCATTCCAGATATACAATATAACCATTTCTCTCAAACACTGTTCACAAATCTGCCAAAATATGTGATATTGAGCACTTCTGCTTTGTTAAGATAATCCATCCCACCTCACAGGTGTGCCACATCAAGATGCAGATTTGACATCATGATTAGTGCCCAGGTGTACCTCAGACTCTCCACAATAAAAAGACACCCTAAAATGTGCAATTTTCTTTTGCCTTATTGGGTGTATGGGCCTGCGAACCAGACAGTATCTGGTGTGACCACCATTTGCCTCATGCAGTGCAACACATCTTCTTTGCATAGAGTTTATCAGATTGTCAATTGTGGCCTGTGGAATGTTTCTCCACTCCTCTTCAATGACTATGTGAAGTTGCTGGATATTAGAGGGAACTGGTATGCGCTGTCGAAATGGTAATAATGTGGTAATATTGTGTTATTACCATTTTTACAGTGTGTACCAGTTCCCACTAATATCCAGCAACTTCACATAGTCATTGAAGAGGAGTGGATCAACATTCCACAGGCCACAATTGACAATCTGATAAACTCTATGTGAAGAAGATGTGTTGCACTGCATGAGGCAAATGGTGGTCACACCAGATACTGACTGGTTCGGAGGCCCATACACACAATAAGGCAAAAGAAAATTGCACATTTCAGGGTGTCTTTTTATTGTGGAGAGTCTGAGGTACACCTGTGCACTAATCATGGTGTCACAACTGCATCTTAATGTGGCACACCTGTGAGGTGGGATGGATTATCTTAACAAAGCAGAAGTGCTCAAAATCACACATTTAGGCAGATTTGTGAATAGTGTTTAAGAGAAATGGTTATATTGTATATCTGGAATGAATTTTAGGGCTTTAAGTCCATCCCCTGGAAAATGGGAGCAAAAACAAAAGTGTTGCGTTTATATTTTTGTTGAGTGTATGTTTAAAATGATTTAACACACTACCACTGCTACTAACTAACTACAGCTGTGTCACTACTAAACCAACAGCATTCCATCATTGAAAACAGAAAACTCTCTGAGTCAGACCTTTAGCTTTATGCATGCTGCGTGTCTGTTGCAACTTCAACAACAACTGATGTTATTATTGATGCTTTACTTGACTAATAACAGTCCTGTAACCGGAAATGGTATGGGGGTGGTTTTATGAAGCCGCGCCCATATTATACCATCTAGAGCCGGCTAGGCGATATACAGTATAAACATTATGTCAGTATTGTGTCATTAGACTAGATATCAATCAATCAATCAATCAATCAATCAATCAATCAACTTTATTTCTCAGACTCAGGGTCCAGTACAAGCAACAGACAACATACAGGGACACCTATACAACAGAACCCCCCCCCCCCCCCCCCCCCCATAAAAACATCACTTATACAGTAAACAGTCATACCAGTGCTTCCAATAAGCGGACCGATACCTTACAGTGCTGAAGCTGGGGTTACATAACAATAAAATCACAGAGTTTTGGGACTCATTTAGGCGACACATAAACTTATACATCAGGTTTCTTAGTAATGCTTGAAGAGTACACACTCCAACACTACAGAATAACTCACTAGCACTGCACCACCTTGGCTTTTTCAACAGGATGCGCATGCAGTCATTATAAGCTACCTGCAGTTTATGCATGCTTGCTTTCTTATACTTGACCCACAAGGGGGCGGTATACAAGGGTGTACAGTATGCTCTGAATAGATTTACCTTTACCTCAGGTGAACAGGAGTGGAATTTCCTTCCCAACATGTTTGCCTGAGCATAAAGAAGACGACGCTGCCTGTACAAATCATCGTCATCAGACAGTTGGTCTGTTATTATATGTCCCAAGTATTTGGCTTTACTGCAAATAGATAAGACTTGATTAGATAAAAAGAAAGAAGGAAATGAGAGGTCTTTGTCTGCCTTTGTTCTACAGATCAATACTACACTCTTTTTGGCATTATATTTGATGTCAAACGCTATGCCATATTCAGAGCATACTTTCAAAAGATGTTGGAACCCGGCACTACTGGGAGACAGTACAACCAGGTCATCAGCATACATTAAATGGTTTACCAGTGAGTTACCGATCTTACAACCTGTGTTACAGTTATTAAGCTGTACAGAGAGATCATTCATATAAAGATTGAACAGGGCAGGTGGGAGTAACCTCCCCCTGCCGGACCCCATTACACACAGTAAAAGGAGCTGACACCCCACTTCCCCATCTAACCTGCATGCTTTGGTTAGCATACCAGAATGACAGGATCCTTACGATGCTATCAGGCACCCCCCTTTCTCTCAGTTTTACAAAAAGCTTACGATGACAGACCCTGTCAAAGGCCCGAGAGGCATCAATAAAACCAACAATAACAGAGGAATTCTGGTTTCTATAGATGTCAACAACTTCTTTTAAACTGTATATACAAAGGTCACTACCATGTTTGGCCTTAAAAACCAAATTGATTGTCAGTAGTGATCAAAAAAGAACTTAATCTATCTAATAAAATTCTCTCAAGGACCTTTGACAGAACACTGGCTAGAGCAATAGGTCTGTAGTTATCTAGGCTCCCCACTTTTCCTGCCTTGTCCTTGATAACCGGTACCAGTATCACCGACAACATAGAGTGTAGACCACGTGTCATGAGACCAGTAAAACATATAGATAGTAGAACAGCAACCTTAGGGCTTGCATGTTTGAGATGCTCTGCAGTTATTAGATCTGACCCACTAGCCTTGTTGTCAGAAAGCTGCGCAATTGCAAGTTGTACCTCATTAACTGTGATTCCAGCAGCATCACTATTATACACTGTTCCCACCTCATAGGGTTCATTCTTAAGACAGTTAAATATATCGGAGTAATGCTGCCTCCATAGCTCAGCTATACACCAGAGACACCCTCCATGCTACATGGCAATGGAGCATTATTTCTGTTCAGAGCTCTCACCTCTTTCCAGAACCCTGTTGCATCCTGGTCATAAAGCTTTTCAGCCATTGAGTCTGCTCTCATAGTAGCTTCCTGTTTGCTCACAAAGCGTAGAGCATATTTATATTTGGCTTGAGCTTGTTTTTTATGCTCCAGGACAGACCCATGTCTGGGTCGACCTGCTATCACCTGAGATTTTAGATTATTAAAATCGCATTAACCTTATATTATACTAGATATTTCCATTTGTACGATGGATCTCATAGATAATGCAATAAAATGGCTTTATACCGTCTCATCTCTTTGGAAGAAGATAAAATTGAAATCACAATCAGGGCTTGACACTAACACTTGCCCGCTTGCAAAAAAATGGTGGGGCAAGTGAAGGCTGCTACCTGGTTGCCCGATCGGGCAAGACCTCTGTGTCTTCCCCTGCTTTCTAGCTATCCACAATTCCAGGCTGGATTTGGGAAACAAAACAGGCAAATTAACATACAGATCAAAATGACCTAATCTTCTACATTCTCTAGTTGGGTAGACCTGGGCTAATTAAGATGATGAATATTTTGAGAGCGTAAAAATGAAACCAAATGGACCGGCAAGGGTCCATTTGGTTTCATTTTTACGTTCTCAAGAGTTACATCTGGTTAACCAACTTAACTGGGGACCACCTGGAACGCTCTCAAGGACCACTGGTGGTCCCCGGACCACCTGTTGAAAACCCCTGGTTTAAAGCACCCAAGTAGGAAGTAAACTTAAATGCAACATTTACAATATATTTTTGGGGGACAAGTGACCATGACCTGAGGGCAAGTAGAACCTGAATTGCACTTGCCCGATGGGCAAGTGCCTCCGAGACCTTAGTGTCAACCCCTGCCACAATCATGCTGAGGCAGTTTTGTGACGCTTTGAAAGCGAATTGCTATTTACGTTTTTTGGCGTTTATAGCATATTCTCTGAGTGCATATTATACTGAAACGCCTTTTGGTGTTTTGAGTTTTATTGAAAAAAAACGTGGTGGCGCTCATCGTCATAGCGAGTGACACGCTATGACCAGCAACGATAACGATATTGGATACTTTTGGGAACGGAGGTTCTTTTTTTTACCCCTCACTGCCCTGAAAAGTAACCGTTTTAGACATTACAAGGTTACCTTTTTGCCCGACAGCAACGTTTATTTAACCGACTTTATGCGAAACAAAGCTTCGTCATCATCAATCACACATCATCGCTGTCATACCTGCTGGGGTAGCAGATCTGGATCTGACACACACACACACACACACACACACACACACACAACACACACACACACACACGGTCATATGCAGTGAATATTAAGGTGATTGTGGCCAGAACAGTGAGGAAAAATGGTCATTTTACAGAGAACCCCTCTATGATCTTGGACATCCCATAGAACAGGAGGTTGAAGCCTTTATCTGCGATTTCCTCACTTGGTTGGCTGTGTGGCAGCTGAAACATTAAGATTTTACATGCTTGTAAGATGTTTCTTTTTGTGTTTTTGTGTGTGTGTGTTTCACAAGTTGCACATTAGTACATGCACCCTAGCGGCTCCATTTGGTTCCATTTGTACACTCTCAGTTTGCGACAGCGTAACTCTGTCTATCCTTGAGTATTATCACATTTACCGCGGCCGCGCGTTTTCTGCCCTATGCCAGCGCAATCTGTAAAAAAAACTTATTTTGAAGCACCAGATCTCCTAAACAGGATGTGCGATGACGTCATGCTGTTTCTGGTGTCTTGACTAACCTGTCCTCTCACAATCCGAGCAAAAAGTTCCGGGTCAAAAGTCAGGAAGTGACGTCTAGCAGCAGCCGATCGACCTGTGCGCCAACGACAACGACATTAGAGATCCCCAGAAAAGGCTCCTGAATGCATTGGATTGCATGGGTGCGAATGGGACAAAACAAATTAAAACGGCCGCACCCATTGTCCCAAAAGAGAGTCAGCAACGGGATCTTTATCGGACGATGCGTTCAGACTAATAGATGGGTTAAAGAATGAAATCTACATTTCGTCGTGTTACGTGCCGTTGTCATGACTGGCGTGTGTAATTTCACGGTAAGAAGACGACGGTCTGGGAGTTATTTGTGCCTAGCCTTCCTGTTGCCCTTGGCCATACAGCATCTGCAGGGCTTGACACTAACACTTGCCCGCTTGCCCGGGGCAAGTATGAAAAATGGTGGGGCAAGTGAAGACTGCTACCTGGTTGCCCGATCGGGCAAGTGTGCAACTTAGTGCACTATAACACAACACAAGATAAATTTGTCTTGAAGGCAGTCATTGCACTCTGCCTCTGTGTCTTTCCCTGCTTTCTAGCTATCCACAATTCCAGGCTGGATTTGGGAAACAAAACAGGCAAATTAACATACACATCAAAATGACCATTAATCTTCTACAGTGTAGACCTGGGCTAATTAAGATGATGAATTTTAACTCTTGAGAGTGTAAAAATGAAACCAAATGGACCCGCAAGGGTCCATTTGGTTTCATTTTTACGTTCTCAAGAGTTACATCTGGTTAACCAACTTAACTGGGGACCACCTGGAACCTGGGGGGCAAGTGACCATGACCTGAGGGCAAGTAGAACCTGACTTGCACTTGCCCGATGGGCAAGTGCCTCGGAGACCTTAGTGTCAACCCCTGATCTGTGTGCATAGCATTTGGTTTAGCATCTAATGATTGACCCAGTCAACTACTGGTGTCAGTGTGAACAGGAAATGTAAATATCCCAATGGAGAAAAACAAACACTGTCTTTGGAAGTGGAATGAGTATAGCATCTGCACTATGACAACTGTGGTTAGGGGTTTTGCATTCTGTACAAACAACAAGGAAAACAAGGTATTGGTTAATAAACCCTATAGACTTCCTTCATACTAGGCCCTATTTGGCCATTCTGTTTGCCTGGACCCAGCCCTGATTCCCCAAATTTAATGGCGGGTGAATTGAAAAATATTTTTTTTCTAGGGATGTCCCGTTACTTTATCGGTATCGGATAAAGTATGAGGCATCAGCCCTTTTTTCGGGCATATCGGTATCTGCAAATACTGTATGGGTATCAGAAAAATATCAGTATCAACACTTATTTGTCATTATTGGGTCATATTGGTATTGGCAAATATGCCAGTCTCACTATACAGGTCTGACACAGGGGTAAGGGGTTGACAGTGACACTATGGTAGTTAAATTAAATGTTGGGTCATGTGAAGTTTGTTTTAGAGTTGCCCAAGTGCACATTTCACTAAGGAGTCTGCTATTCCCACGTGGTGGAGTTCATATGAGATCTTACTTCTTTTTTATTATTGTATACAGTATATTCCTCTCTGGTATCGGTATTTGCAGGGCTTGACACTAACACTTGCCCGCTTGCCCGGGGCAAGTAAAAAAAATGGTGGGGCAAGTGAAGACTGCTACCTGGTTGCCCGATCGGGCAAGTGTGCAACATAGTGCACTATAACACAACACAAGATGTGGCAGTCATTGCACTCTGCCTCTGTGTCTTTCACTGCTTTCTAGCTATCCACAATTCCAGGCTGGATTTGGGAAACAAAACAGGCAAATTAACACATCAAAATGACCATTAATCTTCTACATTGTAGACCTGGGCTAATTAAGATGATGAATTTTAACTCTTGAGAGTGTAAAAATGAAATCAAATGGACCCGCAAGGGTCCATTTGGTTTCATTTTTACGTTCTCAAGAGTTACATCTGGTTAACCAACTTAACTGGGGGCCACCTGGAACCTGGGGGGCAAGTGACCATGACCTGAGGGCAAGTAGAACCTGACTTGCACTTGCCTGATGGGCAAGTGCCTCAGAGACCTTAGTGTCAACCCCTGTATTTGGTATCGGTATTGGCTAACACAGAAATTGTGGTATCGGGATCGGATCGGAAATGAAAAAAAAAATCACACTTTCAGACCACACTCATGGTCATGGTCTGCTTTGTCGTAGAGTCTCATTGGTTGGCAAAAATCACCGAAGACTGACACTTTGACAACGCCCAACCCCTGAATTGCTGCTGTTGAGAGGGTTTTCAGACTGAATAATGAAGTGAAACGAAATGATAATACAGACTGTGTGTGTCGTGCAGCCATTCTGTTTCGTTCTACAGAAAATGTATTGTATGACTGATTTACCATGCTTCTCGACATGACACGTTAACGTGATATTGAGGGGAAAAGGACCAACTACAAGTTCAATTTGAACAAGATGTAACAACATACTGGTATACAGGTTTAAGCTTAAAGCCGAACACCACCCATTTTCAACATTTTTTCTGACAGTGTGCAAATGGGACCAAATGGACCCGCCAGGGTCCAAAATAGGTCCTAAAAGAAAAATCATTAACATGGTGAAACGCAACGTGATGTCATCAAGTTGCGTTTCACCATATTAATGATTTATTTCAGACCTCCATTTCTAGGAAACACAGAATGGGGGGAACTTTCTAATTACTGTATGTCCACACAACATCTCTAAAATGATGAAAATGGGTGGAATTCCACTTTAACTACTGCATTTGTTTTTCTTGTGGAAATTGTCAGTTTGGATGAAGAATTTGCCATTAAGGAACCATCTCTCTTTCTTTCTCTCTCTCTCTTTATCTTTCTCTCTCTCGCTCTGAAACATAAAGTTTTTATTGCCAAAACAAGTGCACAAGGAAAAATATTCATAGCAAGGTAATGTATGTACAGATAAAATATAGGCCTATTTGAATATAATAAAACATAAATCTCTCTCTCTCTCTAGGTTTCAGAAGCATGTCCACACATATAGAATCCTTCCAGATGAAGAAGGATTTCTGGCTGTGCAGGTAAATACGCACACGCGCACACACACCCACACACACACACACACACACACCCACACACACACACACACACACACACACACACACACACACACACACACACACACACACACACACACACACACACACACACACACACACACAGCAGTCTTTGTGCTCCCTGCCCAACAGCTGTGATGCCCCCCCACCCACAGACCCCCTTGCCCGCCAACACACACACACACACACACACGCACACACACACACACACACCCTCCAGACTGCCACATCAGAGGCATGTGTCTGTCATGCTCTTTGTGATAACTAGGGCCTTACCTGTTGTGAATATATGAACACCAAATGATGTACTCACTGTGTGGGTAATGTGATGAAGGATTTGATGAAGGATTGCTTTAATGCTTTAATGCACACACACAGACACTGCAATGGCCAGTCATAAAGTGTGTGTGTGTGTGTGTGTGTGTGTGTGTGTGTGTGTGTGTGTGTGTGTGTGTGTGTGTGTGTGTGTGTGTGTGTGTGTGTGTGTGTGTGTGTGTGTGTGTTTTGGTATTTGCATTGCCCCCTGTGGCCGAAAAGGGAATTGCCAATGTTAAGCGAATGGGGAAATTTAATTCACCAATAAATTCATTATTAATCAACAATTTGTTAATTTGAAAAAAGGGCTTCCTCAGTCTCTTCCTAATGTTATGGTCAATGACTGTGTGAAAAATCATAGTGATCGGTGCAGCCAGTGATGAGTTATGCTCGCTTCAGACATTCAGACATTCAGACATTCAGACAGACAACTCCTTAATTATAGTATTGACTAGGGCCTTACCCGTTGTGAATATATGAACACCAAATGATGTACTCACTGTGTGGGTAATGTGAATCCTTCATCACATTATGTGATGAAGGATTTGATGAAGGATTGCTTTAATGCACACGCACAGACACTGCAATGGCCAGTCGCGTGCGTGCGTGTGTGTGTGTGTATGTGTGTGTGTAGTTATTATATCTATCTTAACATAAAATCTATCTTCTATTTCATCTTGTATTTTATAAAGAAAAAAAAATCTCAAAATCTTAAAATGGCCATTTAACAAGCTCATAATTTGCCAATCGGTCAGCAAATTCACCAGAACCAGTGGCCTTGTGGTTAGAGTGTCCGCCCTGGAACTGGGAGGCCGGGGTTCGATTCCCGGTCGGGTCATACCAAAGACTCTAAAAATGGGACCCAATGCCTCCCTGCTTGGCACTCAGCAACAAAGGGATGGATTGGGGGTCAAAATCAGCTAATGATTCCCGAGCGCGGCAAGCCGCAGCTCACCGCTCCTTGGAGCTCACTGCTCCAAGTGATGGGTCAAAAGCGGAGAACCAATTTTGCTGCGGTAACGTAGTGACAAATCATGCGACTTTGACTTTTTTGACTTTGGCATTTTGTACTATTCCTCTAACGGGGAAAGACCTTAGGGTTTAGTGTGTGACAAAAATGGAGCCCTGACTGTTGTATACATTTTCTCTCTCTCTCTCTCTCTCTCTCTCTCTCTCTCTCTCTCTCTCTCTCTCCCCCTCTCTCTCCCCCTCTCTCTCTCTCTCTCAGACGTCCCAGGGTGTCCAGCCGAAGCGGTTTAAGACCCTTGGTGAGCTGGTGTTGTTGTACCTGCAGCCCAGCCAGGGTCTGGTCAGTACCCTGCTGTACCCGGTGGACAGAGAGGAAACCCCGCTGACCGACGACAGAGACTACTCAGGTCTGTCACTGACGGAAACCAGGGAAACACTTGCTTTTTTTTAATGTAACCCAGGGCTGCCCAAAAGGTAGATGGTGATCTACCAGTAGATCACACAGGCCATGCAGGTAGATCACATGACAGTCCCCTAAAAAGTATAGATCTGTAACTCTTGAGAGCGTTAAAATTTTACCGCTCTCAAGAGTTAAATTATGTTTAAACATCTGAATGACGTGATTTCAAGCGTCCACACAATTAGAGAATAGAGAATAATTGTTATTTTGACCAACGTTTTGCCAGTTCTCTTTCCCAATTGTGGACAAAACGTGAGAGTTCTTAGCTTTGGGTGCAAGAGACTAAACTCAACATCACAAACTGTCAACTCAAACCCCAAATACTGTTTTTAAAACGTCAGTACTCTAGTAGCATACAAGAACACCTTCGAAATTCTCCCCATTTTTTTATTATAAACCCTAACTGTTGTAACACCAACACCAGGTAACACCGCAACTGTTTTGCATAACGGTCGTAATGGTTGGCATAACAGTCAAGGGTTAAGGTTACGTTTAGGCATACGTTTTACTAAGGTTAGGGTTAGGGGTTAGGCCAGGGGTCAGCAACCCAAGATGTGAAAGAGCCATTTTCAACCAAAAATTAAATTCAAAATCTCTCTGGAGCCGCAAAAAATGTAAGCCTTAAAGGGGAATTCCACCCATTTTCATTTTTTTTTCTGAGAAAAAAAAATGAAAATGGGGTGAGAAAAAAATGTCCTAAAGGAAAATTCATTAACATGGTAAAACACAACTTGATGATGTCATCAGTTTCACCATGTTAATGATTTTTTTAGACCTGCATTTTTAGGAAATACAGAATTGGGTGGACTTTTTTTTAGCATGTCCACTCCACACAACATCTCTAAGATATATTAATGATATAGTAAACCGCTGAAAATATGTGGTTCAGATTAAACTTTTGTGTCATTACCAACAAACACTACGTTAACTGGTTTTGTAACTGTCAGACAGTGCATGGTGTGTTGGGTGCTGTCTGTAACTGGAATGTTTATATTATGTTGGCGGATCACCCCAGTATGTATGTATAATAATGCTACAGCCAGGGAGCCACTAGGGTTGTGTTCTAGAGCCGCATGTGGCACCTGAGCCGCAGGTTAGTAGGGAAAATGGTCGACTGTTATGCAAGACCGTTGCGATGGCTGTCGCGGTCGCAAATGGATTTTCGCTGTCTCTCTGAATTGGGACTTCATATACAACAATTCATAAAAACTTTTTTTATTATTTTGCTCCTGCACATGGCTTGGTCCCCCGCCCCCTCAATCGTGTTGCCATATGGAAGCCAAGTTGATGGACTTTTTATGTTTTCCTGTGAACTGGTGTCATGTCTGCACAGCTACTGCATTGTCCATTTCTGACCCCAAATCTTTTTCAAAAACATCATTGACACCAATGTTTAAAGGTAGATAGAGGCAACTTTTTATCCAAAAAAACAAATAGATATATACTGTACGTAGTTATATTTTTGCCTTTTCCCCCTCTACGTTGCGTCTACCATGATGCTGCAGCTGTTTCCCTGCAGACAGAC